>LGRX02002000.1:0-21221 GCA_001247695.2 Cymbomonas tetramitiformis
GCTCTTCGGGGGGCCTTCAAGTCCCTTCGCGCAATGGGACGGTCCAAGCTACCAGGAAAGGCGGCATTGGAAATGCCAGCGGAGGCCTCAGAGCAACCTTGTGGCGTGGTGGCCTCACGCACCCGGTCAAAAACTGGGTTACCTCCTGCGGGAGGGACGTCGGGGTGCCAAGCACCCATAGCGCCTGCACAAACTCCGCCGCAGGTGTCAGCCAAGGTCCCTATGGAGCGCCCCAGCGGCACGGTGACCTCTCGCTCGCGGTCGAACACCAAATCGCCGCCCCAGCAAGAGGCAGCAAAGCCGGCGACACCTCCGACGGTGGGTCTGACTGCCGCCCCCAGGACGAGGAAGCCCCCTGCGAAGAGCGCGTCTCAATCGCGGAGGGAATCGACGGGGCGGTTGCACCAGGCATTGTTCGAACGGCTACAGTCGAAATACGGGAAGTTCGACGTGGATGCCTGTCGCGGACCAAAAGGCCGCAATCAGCTGGTGGACAAATACTGGGAAAACTGCCTAAAGGAGCAGTGGAGAGGACTTCACGTGTGGTGCAGCCCCCCACATGACGGCGACCATCTCACCATCGAGGCTGTACTCCGCACCTACGTGCATGAGTGGCGGCAAGACCCCGAGAACACCTCTGCAGTGTTCCTGCTGCCGGACCTACAGTCGCGCATGCCGCAGTGGAGGAAGCTTTTCAGACGCGCGGGGATGCGTATTGAGGAGGTCATCCCCACACATGACTCTCAGGGGAATCCCACCCAACTGTTTAAGGGAACGGATGGAGTGCTGCAGGACCTCCCGTGGCCGATGCTGGTGGTGTATGCTCCACCCTCGAGGTCAAGACCGCAGAGGATTCGACACCAGCGAGTGCCCCCGCCAATTGTTGATGCCGCAGGCAAGGCGTCAAAGATGCGGGACGCGCAGGGCACAGTTTCTGGAGGAGATTTCCTTGAGGCCCTGCGGGACGAGTACAGCCGAGACGGGCCCCTTCGTACTCTGCGGGAGCAAGTACAGTCAGCTCCCCATCACAGCACGAAGCACTTCTGCATTGTTGGCAAAGTGCTGTGGCGGGTAGCTGCGGGGCACTACCAGCTGGTCCTGGGTGAGGACTCACCCCTCCGGGAGATTGTGTTCCGCGAAGCCCACGACTCCCTGGCAGCGGGTCACACAGGGCGCGACAAGACACTTGAAAGAGTTCTTCGTCGATTCTGGTGGAAGAACGCCTCGGATGATGTGGGGGCTTGGGTGGCGTCCTGCCCCACTTGCCAGGCTGTGAAACCCCGATCGTCATACCCTGATGGACTGCTTAACCCGCATTCGATCCCGTCGCGAAACTGGCAGGACGTGGGTGTGGACTTTGTCACCGGTCTACCTTTGACCGAGCAAGGGAACGACGCGTTCGTCGCCTTCACCTGTAAGCTCTCGAAGATGGTCCACGTGGTCCCCATTAACTTCGGGGACAGCTCAGCAGCCACTATTGCTCGCATCTACTTCGACACCGTGTGGAGGCAGCATGGCGCGCCTATGAAAATTGTCAGCGACCGGGACCCACGCTTCCAAGACGCGTTCTGGAAAGAGCTGATGCGGTTGATGGGGGTCAAGGTGGCAATGACCACCCCTTACAATCCCCGATCTGATGGTCAAGCGGAGCACACCAACCGGGTCGTGGAGGATATGCTTCGCTCCTTCGTCGATGATAGTCCGGAGGACTGGGACCTGTACGCCACCAACGTCGAGTTTGCTATTAACGACTGCTCGCGCAGTGACGTAACCGGTTTCACCCCCTTCGAGTTGTGCTATGGTGTGTCACCCATGTCACAGCTTGACATGTTTCTAGAAGCTGCCCAGTCTACCGATGGGCGACGCAAAGGAGGGGTGGGGACTGCACATGAATGGGCGTTTCGTTTTTCGTCGCAGCTGCGGGACGCGCGGGGTAGACTGGAGTTGGCACAGCAGCGGCAGCGAGATCTCTTCGATCAGCGCCATGGGCAGCGGGAGTATGCGGTGGGGGACCTCGTCTGGGTAGAAGCCAAGCACCTCACGGAGAAGCTCATGGACAGGTCCCTTTGCAGGAAGCTCAGCAAGCGCTGGCATGGGCCGTTGGCGGTAACGGAGCGGTTCTACAGTGACATGCAGGCGGGTCTTCCGGAGGCAGACCGAGGTGCTCCGGTGGCTTATCGACTGCAGCTCCCCCACGCTGGCGTATACATGATGTGTTCGCACAACATCGACTGAAGCCATACGTGGGAGGGGCAGATGCGTTCGCGTCACGCCGACAGCCAGCAATCCCAGAGGCGGTGATAGTTGATGGACAACGCGAGGCCCATGTGGATCGCATTCTGGCTCGACGAGTTCGCATCTCCCGAGGAAAGGAGATTGTGGAATGGAAGGTACGCTGGACGGGCTACTCAAAGGCCCACGATTCGTGGAGGACTCGAGACAAGCTGGAGCGTGGAGCACCTCTGCAGCAGCTTAAGGACTTTGAGACCGAACGTCTGGCCATGGAGGGCCAGGTACGTGACGCTGCATTACGTCGTCGAGAGCAACGCCGCGATACACCCAGTTCTGCTGCGGTGGCGTCAGGTGCCTCTTTAGCCTACCTGTTGGTGAGACCCTGGGAGGAGGAGTTTGAGAACCCCACCGACGAATGCCTTCCTTGGGAACAACGTGGAATGACGAGAGAGGGCGAGGTCACCTATGTCACTACCCTCGCTGCACTTGATACTCGGCCAGTACGGATATTGGTATTGTTCAGTGGAACAGGCTCCGTGGAAAAGGAGTTTGCCCGCTGCTTCCCAGCCTCGAGATCGGTAACTCTGGACGCTGACCCGCTTTGGCGGCCGACTCACGTGACGGCCATTGAGAGCTGGGATTATTGGAGGTATCCCCCAGGGTACTTCGACGTGGTATGGGCAAGCCCCCCTTGTACCCAGTACAGTCAGGCCCGCACCACTGGAGGTCCGCCCGATTTCGTTACAGCGGACGCGTGCGTACAACGCACCCTAGACATCATCGAGTATCTCCGTCCTCAACACTGGTTTGTGGAGAACCCGATGGGCCGTTACCCTGACGCCCTGCGTTTCAGGCCAGTAATGAGCCATTTACCGGCGCCCCTCACTTGCACCTACTGCATGTATGGGAAACGATACATGAAACCTACGTGTATATGGGCGAGCTCGCCTCCGCCCGAACCCTTACTGCAATGCTCTGCAGCGACTCCTTGTTCGCATCGACGTGCAACAGGAGTTCACCCTGATACTGCACAACTGGGACCGAGTGGTCATCGGAAGGGGATGCAGAAGTCACACGCAGTGTATCCAGTTCCAGAGGGTCTACTGCGGCATCTGTTCCAGCACTTGACTTTTGGAGGCACAGGAAGGTAAACGATGTTACGGCCATAACCCTTGGACCGAGTGCAACCTATCTACGGCAAGCAGAGTTTCGAAGGAGAAGACGAAGACTGAAGACCTGCCTTAGATATCGGTTGTGTGCGGTTGGGTGAATCCGGGATGAGCGTTGGCAGCGTGATCCTTGGTGAAGCCCTTCTGCTACGCTGATGAGCAGAGGAATCACGAGACCCCTGTACGCTATGTGTGATTATGCTTTAGTCGTGGTTTCAGGGGAAAGTCCACTCCTAACGGGGGGAGAGTTGTGCCAGGAGGCACGACGTACCTGCTGAGACACCCATAGTAGGGGGGTCTGATTTCGATGAGAATAAGAGTAGCGAACTATTAGGGAAATTAGTGAGTGGATGTGACATTGCCTGAGCGAACAGTTGGGGAAAATAATATGTGAGCTCAGAGGAGAGAATAAAGAGAGGTAACAGAGTTGGTCTCTGGGACTTGGACAGCAAATGATATAACTCTTGCTGTCTGGGTTTATGTTAAATAGTATATCTGAATATATGATATGATTCCTCAAGATAATAGAGGATAATAGTTTACTCCTGGGAATTCCCCTGGGACACCAGGAGTGGCATACGCGCCTTGCAGTATTAGCGCCCGAGGCCCCTGTCGAGGAAAGGAACCCCCTTCGTGGGAGTACACAGTACTACTGTACTGTGTAATAAGGTGTCGTACCGAAATACTGGCACAACATACTGCATGATAATGTATAGTAGAAGTATATGATAGGTTGATGGGACTTGGCCATGCTGACTAGGATTACCTCAGAGCAGGGAACATATCAACCCCCTATGGCCGGTCTGTGGCCGTACGATGAGGGCTGTGGCCGAGGTTTGGCCGAGGGTGCTTTTGCTTGTTGGCCGAGACGGATTATGTAAAATTTTGACAATTTCCCCGAAATTTTGCGATTTTTATGATAATGCCATACTTAAAATTAAAATTTTGCGCCTGCGGCGGGCAATTTTTGATCTTGGCCGGGTTGGCCGAAACTTGGCCGATGGAAATTTTGAGTGTTGGCCGTACGACATAAAAGTTTGACATGTTCCCTGCCTCAGAGAGTTGAGTGAATAAGCAATGGCAAAGTCCAAAGAAACAGTCGAGTGTTCTAAAGTAATTACAGCCGCATGGTAATATAACCTAATTCTTACTGCAAGATATGCTTTAAGTCTGGACATAGATCCTAAGAACCAACATAGCTTGGTAAGTCTTATATAGTGCATAATGTAGACCTTGCACTATATATTATCCACACGGTAGTTTCACAGCGACGTGGTAGTAGACGTCTGGTCGTATTGTGCGCGTGAGCCCGCAGAGGAGGGAGTAGACAAGAGATCTCAGTGGTCTCTCGAGGGACTTGACGATGTTGTTGGCGCTCGGGGCGGTGATGCTAAGGCCTTCAGTCATCGGTGAAAGTGGGGGTTGTTTCGTGGTGTTGATGTTGAATTGGTTGACGAGGTGCTCGATGCTGCATTTGTTGGAGATGCCAATTTTTACGGGCACTGCGTTACCGGTGGCGTCAATGGTGGTGTCGATGTCGATCTTCAGCTGCAAGAACTGGTTGGGGACGCCGGAGTAGGTGGTGGTGAAGGTGGACATGAGCTTGTCATGAAATGTTGCTTCTATAAGCTCGTTGGCGCACGCAATCACAAAGTCGTCAACGTAAATAAGGACCATCATGAAGTGAGCGTTGAGATTCCCAATGTACAGGCACTCGTCGTGGGCGGACTGCCTGAGGTAAGTTGGCGTTGATGAATTTGTGTGATGTTTCACTCCAGAGTCTGCCAGATGTGCGATGGCCGCAGAGCGCGTAGAGCATTTTGGCTCCGACGTAGCCTTCTGGGTGAATGTACTGCTTGGGGAAGCGGATGTAGTACTGCTCGGTGGAATGGGTGCCTGGAGGAATGCCTGGGAGACGTCGTAGTGGTTCGGCATCAAAATGTGTAAGACGCACAACGTCACGGGTAGACGAAAAGTGGCGAGGCTCGCGGTGGGCGTGAAAAGCTGAAAACATCGAAGTCGTCGTAGTAGGACTTGTCGAGGTCGCCGCGTGTTGTGCAGCGCACTTTGAACTTGTCGATGGTGCCGTCCGTGTTCTTTTTTAGCTTGCACACGAGCTTCGTGGGAAGGACCTTGATATTCTTGGGAAACTCGCGAATTAATTCAGCTCGTCCAGGGGCGGTGACGCCGTCCATCTTGGTGTTGGGCGCGTTTGCCAGTGTACCTTGTTCGGGCGGATGAGACCTTGAGGGGCTTAAACGTTGTCTGGCTTATCCGTGAAAACGTCGTCGGGGAAGTCGGATGCCTTGGTGTCAGAGTCTCTGGTGGCAATGAGCATGACTTTGATGGAGGAGTCAAGGATGATCGAGTCTGTGTCGCAGTACGCTATGCGGTGCTTGTCGTTGGATTTGAAGAAAACTTGATAGCGCTACTTGGCGTCTGGGTCGGTGTCGACTGCTGGGTGGAATTGTTGTCTGTCGATTGGCTTGGCTGCACATTGCGCGAAGCATGGGTAGTGGATGTTCGTGTTTCCATGTGTCGGCCGATGGCGTAGGTAGCGTTGCAGCTTTGTGTAGTGGGAGATGTCCATGGACAGGTAGTGTTTCAGTCTGGTCTAGAATGGCAGGCGACTACTGTGGCAGTTTACTTGCACGTAGGGGTGGGTCTCGGTGCCATGGTTCACGCATGTGATGTCCAGGATGGTGATATGTTCGAGCTTTGTGGGGCGCCGCACGGGGTAGAGGTTGCGGGTGTAGGGCGTGGCGTCAGAGTAGTCGACGAGGGCCTTGTCGGTGTTGGCGAGGTGCATGCCCATGCCGTCGTAGTCTGGTAGGAATCTCGGCTTCGACAGCTTCTTGAGCTTGGCTTTCGAGGTGTCGAAACAGAGGTAGTTGGGTAGTGCTCCTACGTAACGGTACTTCATGGCGTTGTCGACGAGTTTGGCTGAGACTTGAGCGGTCTCGCCATCCTTCGCCCGTTGTGCAATGCTGGGAAAATTTACGATATCAAAAGTATTTCGAAAAAAAATAAGCGGCAGGGTCTACTATATTTATATAATTTCCGCTTAATTTTCCGATATTGGCATACTTATTCATCTCAATCAGATGTGCTTGATCTTGATACGATACAACGATTAAAACACGCATATATATATACTTGAAGTATATACCGAACAAAAATGGGATGCTACATGCGTATATCAGTGATCCGATCAATATCACATCGACTTGGCTCAAATGCAAAAGGGAACAAATTGGATGCAGCCATGCCACTAACTGAATGCACAGTAGGGTACATCGCAGCAACGAATCCGCCATAGACAATAAAAATACAACTCTATTCACAACGTACACATGCAACGAAAACCGGAAAATGAAAATCACATCGGTATAAATATCTAAGCTCGTCAACTGCAAAAACTGACAATCGGAATAACGACATGCCACTAACTGAGTCTACAGGGCACGTCACGGTGATGAATCCGCATTTGTGTTTGTCAGATGCGACACAAACCTGCAAAAGAGCGGCTCTTTGAAGTGCCAAACAATTGCTGCATGTGCCCTAAGTCACTATCATAGTTTGTTTACGTCGACCTGCTCAGAGTTGTACGCTGGATTCATGACGCCCCTGCTTTGGCCATCTACAGATTGCGGTGCTTCCCTGGGAACAGTCGTATTATCGTCTTTAGAGGACCCACCAGCCATCCTTGCCTTGATGGCAAATACAATCACGGCTAGCACAGCAGCTCCACCACATATCCCGCCTGCACATTGCACCCGATCTCAATATTCCATATGTAGTAAACGCAGAGTCACTCCGTGGAAATGCGCAGATAGTCGGGTATTCGAATAGAGTGTCCCGTACAAAAAATAGACAAGGTGGTAGAGACCACGAAGTTGAACCTATCCCCAAAAATCCGAGGAAGGATCGAAGGGATGTGAGACCAGCAAATCAAACACTTCTTCGCGCGTGATTGGTGATGGCAAAGGATCCATAAAAAGGCTGTTGGAACAAGCCCATGCACGAGTGGCGGGCTTTTGAAGAAGGCCCTGCTCTCAATCACGTGACCATCGATGCGTGGCGATTTCTTGAGGAAGGGCCTAATTTAAAGCAGGCATCCTCAGGCTCAAACCGACGATTTGCAGTGCCGATAGGTTGTTAGGGTGCAAGACTGCCTCAGAAGTGGCACGTTTAGCCATGTGCGTAGATATGTTACAGAAGGTGCCAACTAGCTACATGCACACTGACCATAACGACGTTGTGCCTCAACACCAGGGCATGCGAAGTGCCTGATATAGTTGCGCCATACAATGGCAGTTCAAGCAACGAAAGGAGCTGAGGTAGACTGAAACATCTACCTATCATCTAGAAAGAATGCCTACCACACACCCTATTCATGGGTCCATAGCACAGTAACAAGGCATTAGGGTTTTAGGGTTTCCGGGCACTTGCTTTATGTGGGAAACCCTAATGGGATACCTATTATCGAAATTATTAGAACGGTCGAGTCGGTGCCATCTTCATTCTCGGAGCTGGAGGTGTGCGGCGGTGGTGAAGGAGGTGGTGGAGAAGCTGGGGTTGTGATATCGACTTGTTTGAGCTCAACTTGCTCGGATGTAATCTCTCCATAACTTTGAAACTCTTCCGATGTGAAGATCTCCGCCGGATTGTCGTTCAGTTTACTCATGAAAGCCGCCGCATCTTCGGAGTCGGATTCTTCTTCGGAACGGAAGTACACCGTGGAGTCCACCTTCACACTGCCACTCATGATGGCTGTGATCGTCACATCGGATGGGCCCACGCCAGCAGAGGCCGCCATCTCAGCAGAGAAGTTTGCATAAAAGGAGACGTTGAACGAGGCATCGTCGAACATCGTGATGGCCAGGTCAGCGAACGCCAGTGTGCTCTCTACTGCATCCATTGTGGCCGAACCTGCTACACGCGGCAGCTCTCCGCCCGTATTGGTTATACAGGTAAAAGACAGATGAGCACCAGAGCACAAGAGAGCGAGAGGGAACACGGGAAACACAAGGACAACACCACCCAACTTGACCCTCCTCATACCCCAACCAGCCACGCGCCCTCCGGGGACCGTGAATGCCCAAAGGAAGGGTAAGTAATATTCTTGCAGGCCCTAGGGGGCGTAATTTTTAATTTCTTTTTGGCAGCCCTCAAAATCCCGATGCCTCTATTCTGCTACCAAGTTAACGACGCGCAGCCACACCTACTTCTGTGAACGGCCATCACTCCTCATTCGTTGATGATGCAGCAGTCACGGGGGAGCCTAAGAACGGTCTCATCGCATCGCATCGCATTGCTTCTCATCTCACCGCCGCATGCGTCATCATTTGTATCCTGTCACATACGCTTCGAGTGTGTCAGAAGGATGCACGAAGCACTTGGGCATTCCACATGCTGCCGCGTCCACCTGGCAGAGCATCGCCTGATTCCGATGCAGCGGCACAGTGGGCACCCTCACTGCTAAGTCTGTTCCCACATTGCACGGCCCATTCCGTCATCCAGAGTCTTCTCGTTGCAATCTCGTTCCACAAAACGTCCTTCCTTTCCTCTCAGCGGTACCTCCCCCCTTGGCTGCACACTTCTCTCCCTCCTCCCTCAGCGGTGCCCTTCTCTCTCCCCTCTGCTGCACCCTTCACTGCCCCCCTCAGCTGCACCCTTCTTCCCCCTCTCAGCGTGCCCTTTTCTCCCCCCACAGCTGTGCTCTTCTTTCTCCTGCTGCAAGAGATCGAGCTGGAGCTGAATGTGAGGACGAGTGCGGTGTTCAGCCCTGCTGGCGTGTACGAGAGGTTTACGGCGATGTTCGACGAGGGATCGCCCATGCCAGGGTCGGAGGTGGTGGGGAAACATCACCCATTGCATGTGGATCCCGATGGGCCATGATGACTGACTGGGTCGCTGAGGAGTGCGAGCGGCTGGCCGACGGGAAGGGGATGATCTTGCCCTTGCTGGGTGGGTTGACGCTTCCTCAGGCGCAGCTCGCTCCTTCTCTTGCGCCAGTGTGTCCACCCCGGGTTCATACACATGGTGTGTGTGGTCCCATCGAGTAGGCTGCAGAGGGGGGGGCTGAGGCACGACAGCAACATCCAGGAGGGCATCCAGGCGATTACAGGGAGCCCGTAGCCGCTCGGGGAGGCGGTGGCCCGAGACGTTAGCTTTTTGCCGATCATCAGATTCCTGCGGAAGTTCTCATCCTGAATATGGACCTCCTGCTGAAGGCTAAAGTGGATAAGGACCTGCAGCTTGAGAGCCAGAAGATTCGTGTATGTGTGCAGGGCAACAAACAGGTTTCGAGATAGACTCCTTCGATTATATTTGCTCCCTGCACGCAGCTGTTGTCGGTTCAACTGGTGATTGTGCCTGCTTTTCACATGGGACTCCCTGTCTACCGTATGGATGTGGAGACAGCTTTTTTGAACTCCGATCCGGAGGAGGATCTGTATGATTGATTACCATCTGGCCTGAGGTTCGAGAGCTACCAGGATGGTCGACTGCAGAAGGCTGTTTATGGCCTGAAGCGGGCTGGCAGGGCCTGATCTGAGACCAGTGAGGTCTTCAACCTGGGCTACGACTCCAGGTTCAGGAACAGTGACGTCGAGCTGTGCCTTGAATACATCATCACCGACGACCTGCTAGTGCTCCTGTGCTATGTTGACGACTCCGTGGTGGCCAGCAGCCCGGGAAGCTGATAAAAGCAGTTCGCGACTGCATTCAACTCGGCCTGTGCGTGCAAGGACCTCGGCAAGCTGGATCTCGTAGTGCGCATCGGTCTTCGATGGTCGAGTGGGGCGGCCTATCTGTCGCAGAAGGGGTACACTATGTTCCTACTGCCCAAGTACAGTATAGACGAGGCAAACGCGTGCCCCCTTGGGATGTCCCCTAGGACCTCACAGGCACCGGCCAATGAGAATGCGGCCTTCTGATATTTTCCGCTCTCTGGCAAGATAGTGTGTCCCTTTCAACCACAAAGGCAACAATCGTCGCCATGTCAAAGGGGGCAAAGAGAAGTCAGTGCGCGCGTAACGTGCCGAACAACATGCTGACCGCAACCATGCCGGTTTCAATGGCGGCCGACAACCACGGCTCTATTCATCTGGCCTCTGACCACGTCGACAACAACAGATCCAAGCACATCGAGGTGAGGAACATGTACATCAGAGACACGGCCAAAGCAAGAACAATCGAGGCTATGAAAATAGAGCAAGGAGAGCATGGCAGACATTTTCACCAAGCCTCTGCAGAACTCCATCTTCTGTTCTCGCAGGAAGCGCCGGCGGGGTAATGGATTTGCCCGGCAGGCAACAGGGCAGCATCCCTGTGGCTGGAGCTGGATAATGTGCCCCAATCCGGAGAAGTGATTCACGAGGGGCTCCATCCGGAGAACTGGCTAGGCAGTGACCCTTTAGAAGCGCAGTTGGACTTCGACATGTCCCCGCGTGAAATGGTAGCCATCAAAGGCAGTAGCAAAAGTTATCGTGCCCGAAACTCAGAGTTTTTAGCTGGAAACTCTAAGGCCTGAAACCCTATAGGCGGTACGACCAAATCCTTGAGCAACGTTTAGTCTCTGCAGTTTCTGTGACAATTGGGTATCAGATCTGGTTTTGCAGCTCTTTTTGTTATTGAACAGACTTACGCAGAGCGTGGCGTGTTGCGTTGTCAAGCTTGTAGACGATGGGATTGGACCACTGATGTGAAATTTTTGCGTCCGAGCAGTTACTTAGTTTCTGTAATGTCGCTTTTCTTGCGTTTCGGTGAAAGGCGTGTGTGAAAATCCAACACTGGATTAGCAGCCGGATGGGTGGGGCGGTCTCAGCCTTATGTTGGGCCAACGGCTGGCTTCCTGGGCTCACAAGTGGAGGCGCGTGGCAAAAACGTTCAAGGCGGCGCGGGGACTCTTCCCACACTTGGGCTCGCCGGCGAGCGGGGGCCACCGCCTTGTTCTTGTTGCGGGCTTCGATGCGGCAATGGAGGAGGTGCTGGCGATGAGGGCGCGCTTTCTCATGGCAAGTGAGCAGGGACACCAACTTTCCGAGGCGCTCAGGGTCCTGACTGAGCCCGCCACGTGGGCGGGCTTGGGCACGAATCAACCGGCACATCAGAGAGTGCCATCCATCTACCAACACCGCTCCGACTTTTCTCCCTCCTCGTCAGCACAACCTTTTTCTCCCTGCCCATCATCTGTGCCCTTCTCCCCCTCCCTCTCAGCTGCACATTTTTCTCCCTCCCTCTCTCGCTGGCGCACGGCTCCTCCTCCCAATACCAGGTGTGTCCATTACTTCCCGCAACATACCCAGTCAGTCGGTCCATCATAATGTCAAAGCAACATACCTGTTATTGTGGGCGACATCGTGGGTGACGTCGTGGGAGACATTGCGGGCGACGTCGGGGCAGTCATCGCGGGTGCTTGAGTCGTTGGGGAAGGGGTTTCAATTGCAGTTGGAGTCGTTGTGGTAAAGGCAGTCGTCGATCTGGTCCACGTGTCCGATATCGACGTTACGGAGTCACGGCACATCGTCTCGACATCGATGGCACCAATGTAGTTCACCACCAGGGCATATGACCCTATGCGGTCCACGCCACCACTCACCGCCCAATACAGTAGGCACCCCGGCACATTGATAACCCTATGGCGTGCCTGCCACTCGGTAACTATGTGCCCTGCCTGCCGCTTGAAAACTCCGTGTCCTAAGTGTGTCGGTCCAGTTGGCCTGCACCAGATATCATGCTCAGACGATGATTGGTCCAGCGCAGCGCATGCCAGAGGGAGTGCGGAGGAACAATAAATCTGGGGGCGGTGCCAGGGAGACGGTGAACATCTGGGGGTGCCGGGAGCCGGTGCACATCTGGGGATGCCGGGAGCCGGTGCATATCTGGGGGTGCCGGGAATAGGTGCACATCTGGGGTGCCGGGGCCGGTGAACATCTGGGGTGCCGGGAGCGGTCAGCTATCTGGGGTGCGGAAGCGGTGCACATCTGGGGATGCCGGGGGCGGTCAACATCTGGGGTGCAGGAGCGGTCAACATCTGGGTAATGCGGAAGCGGTGCACATCGGTGCCGGGAACAGGTGCACATCTGGGTGTGCCGGCGGCCGGTGAACATCTGGGGTGCCGGGGCCGGTCAACATCTGGGGTGCCGGGAGCCGGTGCACATCTGGGGGTGCCAGGAGCCGGTCCAGCATCTGGGGGTGCCGGGAGCCGGTGCACATCTGGGGGTGCCGCGAGCCGGTGCGTCTAGCGGTACCGGGAGCCGGTGCACATCTGGGGTGCCGGGTAGGTGCACATCTGGGTGTGCCAGGGGCGGTGCACATCTGGGGTGCAGAACAGGTGCACATCTGGGTGTGCCGGGGCCGGTGCACATCCTGGGGAGTGCCGAGGAGCCGGTGCACATCTGGGGTGCCGGGGCCGGTGCACATCTGGGGGTGCAGCGAGCGGTGCACATCTGGGGATACAGGAGCCGGTCAACATCTGGGGGTGCCGGGGGCCGGTCAGCATCTGGGTGTGCCAGAAGCCGGTGCACATCTGGGGGTGCCGGGAACAGGTGCACATCTGGGTGTGCTGCGGCGGCCGGTGAACATCTGGGGTGCTGGGAGCCGGTGCACATCTGGGGTGCCGGGGCCGGTGCACATCTGGGGGTGCCGCGAGCGGTGCACGTCTAGCGGGGCGGTGAACATCGGGTGCCGGGACAGGTGCACATCTGGGTGTGCAGGGCCGGTGCATCTGGGGGTGCCGGGAACAGGTGCACATCTGGGTGTGCCGGGGGCCGGTGCACATCTGGGGGTGCCGGGAGCCGGTGCACATCTGGGGTGCCGGGAGACGGTGCACATCTGGGGGTGCCGGGGGCCGGTGCACATCTGGGGGTGCCAGGAGCCGGTGCACATCTGGGGGTGCCGGGGGCCGGTGCACACCTGGGGGTGCCGGGAGCCGGTGCGCGCGCACAATGAGCGTGTATGTCCCAGAGGTGAAGTTGGCAGCCTCCACGTGAATTACCTCCACGTTGTTCACACGGTCGTAGCCATCCTCCGTTACCTCTGCCGGGAGCGGGTACAGTGCGTTGCCTTTGACGGAGGCGAGCCCGACGCCGCTCGGGTCCGGGTAGCTGAGCTCGAGGTCGAGGTCATTCACCAGTGCGACTCCTGAGGTGGGGGATGCTGCGGGGTCTGTCCACACCAGGGTGGCACGGAAAAAACCGGAGTTTCCCTCGGCCGCATCCACCTCCATTGTGTACTGAAACTCGTCGCCCACCTCCGCAAGCCCATGCCGGTTGTCGTCGAAGAGGAGAACCAGGTTCGCATCTGCGCCGATCATGGACGATCTCTTTGAGTAGAAAGCTCCCGATTGAGCCGTCGAGCCGATTGAGATTGTAGGTATGTATGGCTTAGCGTATACGCGACTAGACAAGGTGGATCCCTTCTACCTCCCTCGCTGTGATCGACGGCTCCATCTTCCTCCCAGAGGCCCAGAGGGTAAATGCAAATATGTGGTGAGATGCTAGTCAAAGCAACGCTCACAAAGCACACAACGTCGGATTGCTACCGATCGAAGGTTCCCATTTTGGGAACGCATCCAGGAGGGGTGCGGCTGTCGTGAGATCATCACGAACGACATGGAGCAGCGCCACGTGGCCTCTGTGCGCTCATTGGATTTGGCAGGCTACGACGCGGCATACACATCAAGAGTGTGAGGACAAGAGAGGAGAAGGCGGGTGAATATCGCCCTCAAACATGCGGGTCAAGAGAAAGGTGACGTGTGGGGGAGGTCTGCAGCTCACCCTCGAACATGAGCACCTGGTCCAAAGTGACCATTCCATGGCCGGTGATGTGAATGTGCATGGGATCTTCTCCGAGCACCACCTCAGCGTCCTCGGGTGCAGCATACGATTCGTCCTCATCGTCAGTGGCCAATGCAGAGCCTTCTGGGGATTGGAGTAATTTTCTCGAGATGGATATTGCGTCCTCCTTTTCTTCCACTTTGGATCTGGCACCATGCCGGCTACCCTTCTGAGCCCCGAGAGCATCAGGATCTACGCTGGCACTCTGAAGGCGGCGGCGACCGCCCAGGGTGCAGTAGGCACCGTTTTCGCAGAGGTATGGTGCTACGTAGTCGTATTCAGTGTCATGCATGATCTCGAAGTCGACGGCTTGGCAAGCGCAGCAGTGAAGGGTGCGCACGCAACCGCCATCGCCCGCATCCGAGTCGTGAGGGCAATACACGCTGCCGTTGGCATGCGTGAGAATTGCCGAAAGGTCCACACAGGTGGCATCCGATTTGCCGTGAATGTCGTTACACCACGTGTCGGCGTCATTGCCACGCACATCCTCACTCTTGCAATCACCATATTCTGTTTGGACGGCAGAAATGGTGAAATTGCTTCCTGCAAAACATTGCCACATCTCAGCGCTATCAGAAAGAGTGCCGTATCTCAAAGCAGCAAAGCTGGGATGGTTAGGCTGGCGAGCAGGGACAAGGTACGTTACGCGGCAGGCGGGCGCTACTGGTGAGCACGGGCAATGTGCTACCGGGCAGGCGGGCGCTGTTGATGAGCAAAGCCTTCATGAGCGCAGCGCTCTGGTTGGTGACAACACCCCTCTCATTCGGGACACCACACACGTGGAGGCCCTCCGCGAGATATTGCCGGACAAGGGCAGCTCCTCCAGCGAGCACCGGTGTTGCCATAGATGTCCCCTCCATGGTGACGAGGCTGTTACACACCCGTGTAACACCCCCGTGTAACACCCCCGTGTAACATACCCATCTCTAATGGTTTGATGGCTAGAAAATGGATCATTTGGAAAAAGGGGAAAGCTACACATCCACACACCCTCATTTTGGGCATAAACAACGCATCTCGGCCACCTTGTCAGCCACCCTACCCCCAAACCCAATGCAGTACCGAGTTGCTCTTGGATTTATGCCGATTCAAGCTCGGGCTCTTGGTTACCTAATTGGATCCAGATGTGAATTGTGTGTGTCTGAATTCGACCATGATAACTACGTTAGCAGAAGTTCCCACAGAGCAGCACTTTCACCATGCACGCCGCCCCTACTTTCACCCCCACTTTCACGATCCACGCCGCCCCCACCATCCACGCTGTCACCATCACACTTGCTAGCATCCTTGCCGACACCATCCACGCTGTCACCATCACACTTGTCAGCATCCTTGCCGGCACCGTCCACAAACCCGAGCATCGTCGATAGTACATTGTTCTGCGAGCACCATCAGCGCGATCAATGCTCTGGCTGCGCCGGCTGGTGCGCACCTGCTGACGTGGCTCGGAAATTCGGCGCTCTCGCAGTGCGGAGCGTCCTCGTCGTACTCTGCAGTCTGGTGGGAACGGGCAGAGATGACCCATCCGGTGGCCAGAAGGTCTGGCTTGATGCGGCCATCCCACGCCGGACCACGAGAGGAGAACTCGGCCACACTGGATCCGTCCGTCTCCACCGCCATGCTCTCCATGTCCCAAGCCCGTTGAGCCTTGCAGCATCCAACTTTCCCCGCTTCTTGCAAGAAATGCTCAAGGTAAACCATCACCGACATTCCCAGCTCTCCCTCATCTGCAGCATTCTGCAATACCCATCCCCCCCCCCGCCCCCGTCAAACACCCCCTAAGGCGCACACTCCCCTCAGGGCTAGATCGTCACCAGCCTTCCAGTGGTCTCACTCTGCCTCGAGCCTGTAGATCTTGTCTTGGGAGCCCGTGGTGATTGTCCGATGAGCCCGTGGTGATCGTCCGATGAGCCCGTGGTGATCGTCCGTGGTGATCGTCCGATGAGCCCGTGGTGATCGTCCGATGAGCCCCGGTGATCGTCCGATGAGCCCGTGGTGATCGTCCGATGTGATCGTCCGATGAGCACGATGCGCAGCGGCTACCGACACCTCGGCGTAGTGATGCTTGCGCTGCGACAGGGCACGGAGAAGCGCGCCGTGGAGAAGCCGTGGAAGGGATGCAAGCGCACCGTGATGCGAGTTAGGATACTCAGGACGCTGGAGAACGAACTGAGTCGCACCTGGCTGCCGGCGGGCGAGTCCCAAGGGTTACAGTACAGCATCTTGTGGTAGTTCCCATCAGCGTCGTAGAAGTCCTGGTCGACGCTCTCACACTCATCATCCACCATGCAGAAGCGCCTCCCGCTGCTGTCCCGCGCGCTGCACCCAGACTGCGCCTCGCCGTCGTACTCCCATGAGGCCAGGCAGCTGCACACTGGCTCCGGGCCGCAGCAGAACGTATCTGGATTCCGGCTGAGCCGTGCTCCGAACCCTTCGCTGTCCGTATCATTGTCTCCGCAGAGGTACTCTGATAGCGCAGCCCGGCTCCCGAGCAGCTCATCATCGGTGCGCTCCAGCGACTGGCCCTCGCACCTCTCGAACGCGTACCATCCCCAGGACTCATCGAAAGAAGCGCCTCCTTCGCTGTACTCATCTTCCTGTAAGCACTCCTCCGGCAGGTTGATGGGTGAGCCTCGGGATCCTGCGGTGCAGTTCCGGATCACTTGCACCAGGTCGCAGTACACTTCGACACTCATCTCCTCTTTGCCTCCGCAGAGCTGCTGCGCCGCACGAGTCACGTAGGACAAGTGTGTAAAGTTCGTGTACGCTTCTTCCTGAAGCGGCCCCCCCATGCAGCCCCCCCCAAACCGCAAACCACGCGCCGGCCACCCCCTCCTTCCCTCTGAGCTCGCCGCCGTGACTAACCCCACCCTTCCCCGAAAACCAAGAGGAGAATTTGAGTGGCACCCCCTTCGCACGTGGGCGGTTCTGTAGACCTTTGCATTTGAACATGGGCAAAATCTAAAAGCCGCTGTATTAGAAACACTGCAAGCAAGCCTCTGCAGCACTGGAAATACTTCATTGCCCTCGATGGAGTCGGTCTCACACTTTCAAGCGTGTGCTCGATTCTTCTTGAGTCAAAAGTGGACAATCCTTTCCTCGAGGCCGCCGAGCCTCGTGGCATTGCATCGCTAAAGGGGGACGACAGCGAACTGTGCACGAGGCGCAACCCGAATCCTAATGAGAGGCTTGACGTAACCGGAGGGCTGGCATTATGTCCACGGCGCTTTGCTCGTAGCCGCAATACGAGGACTTCTCGCGAAGCAAGATCGTCCTGGTTGCTCAGGCGTCGATCATCACAAGCGTCATAAGTGTGCATTCCCTGATGTGAATGAGATTTGCTCTTCCACGTGTCCGAGCTGCACAGTCGACACAAGGCATGCTCTCCAACGTGACCTTAGCAATCGTTGCGCTACGCGACGCGATCAAACCGTGCTGCAATAGAACGGGTGACCGCCAAACGTAATCAAGAATGGGAGGTCGAGAGGTCTAGAGAGGCACCTGCACGCTCGGGAAGCGCAGCGCTCCGACAGTGAGCACATTCTTGGCTTGTGCCTCTGGTCCGATGCTGCCATATCCCAACGCCCCATCGTTGGACGCAGCAAACAATACCAGATTCTCCGTGGTAAATACGTGGTCGTCGATCTGTGCAGTGGTCTCAGTGTACCCCTCGAGGTGGCTCAGCGCAGACGAGCCCCATGAGGCCGAGTGGATCCTAGCCCCCATGAGTCTCCCCCAGTCAAACTGAAAAGTGGTATTGCCCGGGGGACTCATCATTGCAGAACTCGGCCCTGTGAAGTCCACCACCAGCAGCTTTGCCCCTGGCGCCATGCCCTGCACTCCACGAAGGGCCCAAGGAGAGGGGGGGAAGATGGGTGGGTAGGCGGTTCAGGAGAAGGGGTTCCTAAACAGAATAGTCTGTAGAGGAGGCAGAGGTTGTTGCAACACACTCGTTGCAACGTATTAGCAAGAAGGCCTATGGTTTGAATTGAATCATTTCACAAGTCAGAAGTCGGGGAGGGAATGTAGCGCGCCAAGACCAGTTCTCGGTTTTGGAGGGCAGAGAGCAGATGCGAGCAAGAAGGAGGCACACAACGAGGCTGCTCGCCGGACACAACGAGGCTGCTCGCCGGACACAACGAGGCTGCTCGCCGGACACAACGAGGCTGCTCGCCGGACAACGAGGCTGCTCGCCGGACACAACGAGGCTGCTCCCCGGACGGGACGAAGCGCACCTGATATGCGTTGATCGTGTCGGAGGATGAACCGGGGGCCGCGAAGCCCGCAACACTTCCCGCACAATGTGAACCGTGGCCATCCTCGTCGCGATACGTCCCATTTCCAAAGCCCATATAGCCAACCACCTTACGGTCCTCGCTGACAGTTGTACACTCGGGGCTGGTGAACTCGCAATAGGCGAGGTAATCCACGTCCTCTGCGTCGATTAGGTTGGAATCATCGTAGGAAAACTCGCCATCGGCGTCGGTTTCCGATGTTCTCCAGAAGTCAGCCGTGGTGCAGTCAAGACAGGGCTTGAGACTACCCCAGGGGTCCTCCTCGTCATTTGACAGCAGGCAGTTGGTCAGATCGGCTCCTGTATCACTCACCGCCACGAGCTCGCCGGTGCCGTTTAGCCCACGGTCCCAGAGGGGCGTTCCGCGGTCCTCCGAGCCGGACTGCAACACGAACTGAGCGCCGGCGTTGTGTGCCACCCGGGCGGGCGAGAGCTCGACGCCGTGCACGAGTTCTTCCAGGGCGAACCAGGGTATCGCCTCGTGGAGGCTGGCGGGCGGAACGCGCACGGTCAGACTCTTGCGCGAGCGTCCGAGGATATCACCGCCGAGCCCTCGCAGGGCGCGCCCCCAAGTCAGGGAAAGCCTCGAGCAGGCCTTGTCGAAGAAGCTCTCCTCGTGGACCCCCGGCACGAAGGAAATGTGAAGCAGCACGAGCCGCGGCGCGTCGGGCTGAGCCTTTTCAACTGCATCCCTGGAGAATACGGAGCGGGCCACCTTGTACTCGGGTCTCATGTGGATGACGGCAGAGACAGCTGGCAGCCTTTGCAGACGGTCCACAGCCGTCGGGTCGCGAATGTGCAGGACAAAGGTATTATCGGGGATGTATGCCGAGATGCGTGTCCCTGTACATGTGAGAGGAGAAAAAAAACCTCAACCATCGCCACCGGTGGGAGTTTGATTCTTTAGGGGTAAGAGTGTTGCACAACACGTACCTGACGTCAGGCAAATGGTGCAGCTACTTTACCATCTCTGGGTACCATATTTACCGCGCACCTACAGGGTATCTGTGCAACTTCAACTATAAACTAGTACGAACCTTTGAGTTCAGCTTCCCGTTTGTCTTGGGTTCAGCTTCCCGACTGACTGTGAGCTCGGCTTCCCTATAATCTGAGAGCTGATGTTGACAGTGACCTTCAGTCTCGATACAAAACGCCATGTCTATTAGCTATATTACCGTTCAAGTGCTGTATATGCCGAAATATCGTGCCGTCGGTAATACGCGTCCCTTATCCGCGTATTTGACGAGAACGTGAAACCGCGAGTTTCTTGCCAGTAGTTGCGCCCAATAACGTGAAACCGCGAGATACAACTTCGCATGTACAACATGCCGAGCTTCAGAGAGCTTACCCGCAGCAGAAGCGATGTCGCTTCGGACTTTCAAGGTAATGGGCTCGCTGACAGTTACTAATATCTGCAAGCTCCACTCAGCGGCCTCGCTCGACTCGATCTCAATTAGTCGCCTTCAATGAATGGAGACGCGTGTCAAGCAACCAGTCAGTGGGATTACTTGTGACAAGAAAGGATTTTGAGAGCTCTTACTTCGTCACGAGTGAACACGCACCTTCCTTCCTTTCCCAAAGTTGACACATGCGAGTCCACTTTCGGTCCTTGTGCTGGCGAAATGTGAATGTATCCTTTCGGCGCGTGTTTCAAGTGCACCCTTATACCGACATCGGCACTTCCCGTGGTAAACTTGTTGAAAAAGATGAGAACCGACAACAATATGGCCATAGAGAAAAATTTGAGTGAACGAACTGCTTTAAGCATGTTTAACGATGGCATGTCTGCAGACCTCCTTTCCGATTTTCCAACAGTGGGTAAGCAGCAACCGGCGTCAAACTCGGATTCCACGGGGTTGTTTCAAATTTCAACTTCAGCGCTTCAATTCATTTTCTTGTATTTTGCATGTTGAGATACTATAATCCGTGGGACACAATGGGACATTCCCCTTAAACCAAGCAAGCGTAACAAGTAACTTCCCGTTCTGGTTCGTCATTGAAAAGATATCAATTGTGGCGAAAAGGTGTTTAGGGTTTTGCTGGTCCTACTTGTGTCACCGAATCCGATATAAAGTGACACGTTGCGTTGGTAGGGCGTCACCAAATCGTCATAGAGTATTTCAGTATATAAGAGATAAAGGAGCAAGATTTCACAAATGTCCCCAATTGTCACTCTTGCTGGTAGATTTTGTCAAGATTCTGTCCGTTACTGTCCGTTACTTATATATTCCTCATATTGGGGAAAAAATCGGAGATGGAATCGAAGATCCCCCTCTTTTGAAAAATCGGGAAATATAATTCAGTCGCTCTTAACACTGTGTCATTGTCGAAATTCACGAATTCCCCTTAACAGTGCGAAAAAATGAAGCCAGACACTGTGACACTGTACGCTGTACACGATTTTTGTCTCAGTTTTTTTTACGTCTTCATTCTTCAAATCTGAGAAATGTGTGCACGGATTCCGAAAATTCAGTCGCTCTTAACACTGTGTCATTGTCGAAACTGTCGAATCCCCCTTAACAGTGCGAAAAAATGAAGCCAGAATCGTAGGCTGTACACTGTACGCTGTACACGACACAGTGTAGAGCTGTGACACACGACACAGTGAGCTGTGACACACGACTCAGTGTGTCACTGTACACACGACACGACACGACACGACACGACACGACACGACACGAC
>LGRX02002000.1:21241-42724 GCA_001247695.2 Cymbomonas tetramitiformis
GCGGAGCCCCCCAGAGGTACCCAACCCCCTCTTGGTCGCCGCCTCTATTTGCCGCGGGTCTCTCACTCTTCACATGATGATGATGCGGATGATGGATACTCAGGGGGGGGTTTATTTTTTCCCCACCTGTACGTTCACGTACCCCCTATATTGATATGATGGCAGCTTTAAATAGCAGTGACAATTGTGGACAAGCCTCCAAGATTTGGATACCATGTTGTAACCATTATTAGATTACTGTAACCATAGATACTTTCGCCTCGTAATCGTACTCGTACTACCAAATATCATACTCGTACTCGTGACACTCGTGTCACTACCAAATATCAAATCTGGATAATCTGGCGAGCGTGCCACCTCCTCCAAGCCGCGGCCCCAAAAACAGAGCCACAAAAAAATATTTTCCTACTAGCTGTGCCAGCAGGTTCAAACGGTCCTCCGAAATTCTCGACCAAATCGCTCTTTTTTTCGCAGTACCCTGAAATCGAGATGACGGTGCAGAATCGCTGAAATCGACAGATCGTCATTCTGTACCGTCGATTAATTTTTTACATTCCCGTTTGCACTCGCGTTTCCCTAAAAACTACAGACGTCACTCACCAATAAGAAAGTCCTAAATATGGGGTCAGCCAGCGAATTTCGTCAAGTTGTGACCCCCCCCCCGCCAGCGCCAGCGACCTATGAAATTGCTAAGAATAAGAAATCCCGATTTCGTAGCTCAGCCAGCCAATTTCTTATTCTTATTGCTTAAGGAGGAGGCAGCCAGCTATCATGAAATTGGCACTCAGCGACGGCCACAGTGGTAAAATTTTAGTATGGATCCTGAAAGCCGTGAGCAGACATGTGATAGTTGATAAGTCACTTTTCGCCGACCAGCCAACGTTTGCACCTCCGTTCGAAAAACTTCAACAGTCTGTATGATATTTTTATTGAGATAAATTGTGTATAAGCATCAAAATCCTTGTTAAATCAAGTAAACCCACCAAATAATCCAGCCAAAATTTCTTAACCATTTCGTTTCACTATGATTCAAGCCAGCCAGCCCCTTGATTTCTTATTTTGGCAAATTTCTTAAGAAATTAAAGCTAGCCAGCAAATTTCGTCAAGTTGTGACCCCCAAACGCCGGCCGGTTTCTTGTTGCTACTATTTCTTATTGGTGAGTGATTACGACTCTCGTCCCCAGAGTTTAGACGAGCCGCGCTTCGCGCGGCTACCCGCGATTCGATTCGAGGGCTGCGTTACTTGATGATTGTGGAGCTCGTCTAAACTCTGGTCTTTCTCGTCAAAAGCCAGAATTTAGACGATAAATGTCTACCTTACGGACCTCGGCAGTCGGCAGCTCAACAACGTATTTCGCTCCCGACTGGCTCATGATGCCGATATGTTTATGGTCTGAGAGTTGAATATTTTGTTCATAATATCAGTAACTTTTGTTTTCTGCGGCGAGTTCTCACTGCAACCTCAAGGACGTCAGCTTAAGCGCGTAGGCTTCTCGAAGATTGCGATACTTAATTCACGTGAACGTCATCTTCGCTAGTTCGTTGCATGAGCTATGGTGCTCGGAACCGAGCAAATGAAACTGTTTTGGAAAGGTATTGCACTCCTCTTTTGGTTTCCGTGTTCTATGTTGGACCTAGGGCGGATGTTTGTTTGTTATTCACGTGTGAACATAGAGCAGACGCAGGCTCCGCTGTTCCTAGGGCATCTTTGATGTTTCATAGCATTAGCTACACAAGTCGGAACCGTACAAATCGAAAAGTTTTCGGCAGCTAAGAGTGCCCTCTTTCAGGTTAACTACGTTTGTTCACACGCGGATGTTTATGAGCTATTCTAACCACGGTTTGTGGCTGGCTTGTGCATTGCAGATAATTGGCCATCTTAGATATTTCTTCGAGGGAGCTATAGAGCTCGGAACCGAGCAAATGAAACTGTTTTGGAAAGGTATTGCACTCCTCTTTTGGGTCCCGTGGCGTATTGGAGCCCTAGGGCGGATGTTTGTTTGTTATTCACGCGTGAACATTGAGCAGGCGCAGGATCCGCTGTTCCTAGGGCATCTTTAATATTTCATAGCATGAGTTACAGATGTCGGAACCGTACAAATCGAAAAGTTTTCGGCAGCTAAGAGTGCCCCCTTTCCGTATAACTTGCGTACGTTAGCCCACACGCGGATGTTTGTGAGCTATTCTAACCACGGTTTGTGGCTGGCTTGTGCATTGCAGATAATTGGTCATCTTAGATATTTCTTCGAGGGAGCTATAGAGCTCGGAACCGAGCAAATGAAACTGTTTTGGAAAGGTATTGCACTCCTCTTTTAGGTCCCGTGGCGTATTGGAGCCCTAGGGCGGATGTTTGTTTGTTATTCACGCGTGAACATTGAGCAGGCGCAGGATCCGCTGTTCCTAGGGCATCTTTAATATTTCATAGCATGAGCTACAGATGTCGGAACCGAGCAAATCGAAAAGTTTTCGGCAGCTAAGAGTGCCCCCTTTCAGTTTAACTTGCGTACGTTAGCCCTAGGGCGGATGTTTGTGAGCTATTCTAACCACGGTTTGTGGCTGGCTTGTGCATTGCAGATAATTGGCCATCTTAGATATTTCTTCGAGGGAGCTATAGAGCTCGGAACCGAGCAAATGAAACTATTTTGAAAAGGTATTGCACTCCTCTTTTAGGTCCCGTGGCGTATTGGAGCCCTAGGGCGGATGTTTGTTTGTTATTCACGCGTGAACATTGAGCAGGCGCAGGATCCGCTGTTCCTAGGGCATCTTTAATATTTCATAGCATGAGTTACAGATGTCGGAACCGAGCAAATCGAAAAGTTTTCGGCAGCTAAGAGTGCCCCCTTTCCGTTTAACTTGCGTATGTGAGCCCTAGGGCGGATGTTTGTGAGCTATTCTAACCACGGTTTGTGGCTGGCTTGTGCATTGCAGATAATTGGTCATCTTAGATATTTCTTCGAGGGAGTTATAGAGCTCGGAACCGAGCAAATGAAACTGTTTTGGAAAGGTATTGCACTCCTCTTTTAGGTCCCGTGGCGTATTGAAGCCCTAGGGCGGATGTTTGTTTGTTATTCACGCGTGAACATTGAGTTGGCGTGTGCATTGCACAAAATAGGGTTTCGAAGCTCCTTCCTCAAGGGAGCTATGCAACTCGGATGAGGAGCACGCGGTGAAGTTTTAAAAAGGTACTTCACTTCTCTTCACTTTCACTTTCTTTGGCCTATGTGGGCCTTGGGGGAGATGGTAAAGTGTTGTTTTGATGTGTAGCGCAAAGCAGGCGAGGCCCTGCATGCGCCTTTTAGATAGGGTTTTCAGACCCCACCCTTTCGAGGGTATCACTGTGTGACATCATAAAACGGAGCACATAGGTATGTAGAGCCGGGTGTGAGGAAAAGGGGGCACTTTTCAAAAGTGAATTTGCCTTTCTTATGCTCCTATGGCGCCCATTCTTAGGGTAGTGGGTAGGGTTCGCATAGGGCGGGACGTGTGCTCGTGCATCGCAGGGTTTCAGACTGTTGGTGTTGGTGGTGGCTGGAAGGGCTGGGAGGGAATCATCTCCGGTGATGGGAGATTCGACATCGTCGTTTGTCGCTTGTTGTGTCGCAGGCTTCTTTTGGAATTGGCCCTTGTTTATGTATTATTTGGGCGGCATAGTTTAGGTTTCGGGTTTGGACGGAAAGGGTTAGAAAGGCAGAGGGTGCAAACTTCTTCAGTTATATGCTCCGTGAGAGTGAAGCTGTCTTATGGGAGCAGCTATTGCCTTGTTCGCGCCAGACCCTAAGTGTATAGTGAGCAATATCTGTGCTACTTAAAATGATACTAAGAGGCGGAATCAAAGCCCGCGTTGTGAAAAGAAAGCACGTGCATAAATAATGGTTAGGATACAAGCGGAATCATACCCCGCTAGGGAAGATACCAATGGGCATAATTAAAGTGACGTGTAGATGGGTCATGCATGTTTCGCGGCGACACCCCATAGGGTTTCAGCCAAAATAGCATCCGAACGCGTGCGAATCATGGAAAATGGATTAGACCATCGTTTTCCTCGACATCGAATTGTGTTTAGACACATATATATCATAGTTTTATGTTAAATATATCAATACTTTGAAACCCTAACCCAAATCCCCATTTTAGAGCCCCTCCAGGTGCGATGTGCACGATGCCACAATCTATTGAGGCATATGTTCAAGAAATTGGTAGAGCAGGAAGAGATGGCGAGCGGGCTAACTGCATGTTGTTGTTCTCACCAAAGAACTTGCAAAATATCAAAATCGTGTTTCAAAAGAATACATAAAATCAAGAATCGAAACGAAGCAAACTCAAAGAGATGGGCAATTATTGTTTCAACATCAAAGATTGTAGACACCAAATGTTACTGGATCACTTTGGCGACAAAATCAAAGTGTCACGAGGTTGCAAGATGTGTGACATTTGCGCGACACCAAGTCGACTTGTTTTGACAGAGGCACAAGAGAAACGTGGCAGTGGTATGAAGAGACCTCAACGCTCATCGCATTCATCACTAGAGCCTGGCCAGAGGAAGAGGCGTTAATGGAAAATGCTATGTATTTAGTATATATATTTGGAATGTAAGCTTGCACTATATCGCAAATAGCATATCATATTGATAGCGGTAAAGCACCTATAGAGAAAGACGGGACCTCTCTTATATTGACGGCTAATAGCGACATGTCATTAAGTACCTTTCATGGCATGTGACACGTTGTAATGAACTAGGGGCAAGATGCTCATGGGATTCGCCGCGTCTTTCACAAGAAATAACCTTGAAATGAAAAAGTTATGACATTTTACTTTATTTTGAAACTGCAGATACCCTGTTTCGCTGGCCAACTGGTGATTTTGACACCGGTATCTCTTGTACTAGGAGTTCCAGGCATCTCCTGGACATGCGTCAAGCAGTAAACCTGCATTATATAACCCCCTGCTGCCACCATACAAATTTTAGGGGATTCGGAGGACCCCCCCCTGACAAGTACTTCCAGAGTCTCCGGACGCCCATAAGCTCAATCTGCGTTACAAACCCTAAGTAATATTCGCGCTATTTCGGTCCGGAGACTCGGGTTCCAGAGTACCTAAAAACAGTTTATACTAGGCGGATCGATCTCAAAAGGAGATCTCCACTAGGCCATCTGACCGTAGGATCATGTGCGCGACAATACTTCGCTTTTTGCATCCCAACATGCCATGCCACAACGCGAGGGGGGCGTCGCGATAAATGTACGCGACTGCAGTGGCACTGTCATCGTTAGCGTCTGGCGATCGTGAGATCGGAAGTTCGTCTGTGTCGCCCGTTGGGATTCGCGCTTTGCTGCTGCTGCTGATTAAGTAAGGTAAGGTAAGTAAGGTAATTTGGTCCGGTTCGAAATCATAAGGAGCAGAGGTCTAGGCGGATCGATCTCAAAAAGAGATCTCCACCGCTAGGCCATCTGACCGTCACAGGATCATGTGCGCGACAGTGCTTCGCTTTTTGCTTCCCAACATGCCATGCCATAACGAGGGTGGCGTCGCGATAAATGTACGCGACTGCAGTGGCACTGTCATCGTTAGCGTCTGGCGATCGTGAGATCGGAAGTTCGTCTGTGTCGCCCGTTGGGATTCGCGCTTTGCTGCTGCTGCTGATTAAGTAAGTAAGTACTAGGCGCTGTCGATCACAAATATGCGATCTCCACTAGGCGTCGATCTTTTTGGACAGCACGATTAATTACCATGCGATGTTAACATGGATATCGCCATTACATCATATGACCGCAGGATCATGTGCGCGACAGTGCTTTGCTTTTTGCTTCCCAGCATGCCATGCCATTACGCGTGGGTGGCGTCGTGGTACATACACGCGACTGTTGTGGCACTGTCATCGTTAGCGTCTGGCGATCGTGAGATGGAACATTCGACTGTATCGCCCGTTGGGATTCGAGCTTTGCTGCTGCTGCTGCTGCTGCTGCTGCTGCTGATTGACTACTAGGCGCTGTCGATCACAAATATGCGATCTCCACTAGGCGTCGATCTTTTTGGACACCACGATTAATTACCATGCGATGTTAACATGGATATCGCCATTACATCATATGACCGCAGGATCATGTGCACGACAGTGCTTTGCTTTTTGCTTCCCAGCATGCCATGCCATAACGCGTGGGTGGCGTCGTGGTACATGCACGCGACTGTTGTGTCACTGTCATCGTTAGCGTCTGGCGATTGTGAGATGGAACATTCGACTGTATCGCCCGTTGGGATTCGAGCTTTGCTGCTGCTGCTGCGGCTGCTGATTGACCATCTCCGTTCGCTTTCCTCATACATAGCAAAAAAAGAAAAAGGCGAACGGAGATGGTTCACGGGAGTACTGAACTTCCCCCCATTGTATGGGGGGGGAGGGGGTACAGTCCCTCCTTTGTTCACCCCTCGCCCTGAGTGGCCCTGTCACCCTGTCACCTTGTCATCTTGCATCCGACATCCGTCCGACCTTCGCTCACTGCGATAAAACACTTCAACTATTTTATCTTATTCAGTTTTAGCTTGACCGGACCACCGCCTGTGCTTGTTCTGTTGTCACCGTGATATATATATATATATTCATTATATATATATATATCTCTGTTTCTGTCAATGGTCATTCAGATGACCCATATCTAAATTCATAACACGTACAGCGAACAGAGATGAAAATTCACTTCATGCCAAGACGATAAAGATCAGAGGTAGGTAAGTAAGTAATTCACTTGATGCCAAGACGATAAAGGTCAGAGGTAGGTAATTTGGTCCGGTTCCAAATCATAAGGAGCAGAGGTCAGTGACCCGCAAGGTTCGACGAGGACAGTCTCCTGCACGTTTGACCATGCATATATGAAGCATTTGCACGATTTCACGTCTGCAAAGGCATCATATATAATAATGTTCTCATGAATGTTTGTAACAAGTAGGTACCAACAATCCTGTGATCAAGTCTCCCAATCTCGACATTCTAGGATGTGGTGCGGGTTGGGGCTTCCCGCCACTTTCCTACTTTTGCGTAAACTGGATTTTCAGTGGATTTTCGATATCTGCGCTCTGCGGGAGATCTGTGATGGAAACACCGAAATGCTTCCAGTATAATTATATTGTTGATCAGACAATATAATTATATCGGGCAACAACCTCCCGACGAGATCCAGACGGGACTCGAACCTGCATGCTCAAGGTGCAAAGTCCACCACATAGCGCCCTACGCCTCAGCGCTATGTCATCAGATCTGATCAACATCAAAGATTGTAGACACCAAATGTTACTGGATCACTTTGGCGACAAAATCAAAGCGTCACGAGGTTGCAAGATGTGTGACATTTGCTCGACACCAAGTCGACTTGTTTTGACAGAGGCACAAGAGAAACGTGGCAGTGGTATGAAGAGACCTCAACGCTCATCGCATTCATCACTAGAGCCTGGCCAGAGGAAGAGGCGTTAATGGAAAATGCTATGTATTTAGTATATATATTTGGAATGTAAGCTTGCACTATATCCGCGCAAATAGCATATCATATTGATAGCGGTAAAGCACCTATAGAGAAAGACGGGACCTCTCTTATATCGACGGCTAATAACAACATGTCATTAAGTACCTTTCATGGCATGTGACACGTTGTAATGAACTAGGGGCAAGATGTTCATGGGATTCGCCGCGTCTTTCACAAGAAATAACCTTGAAATGAAAAAGTTATGACATTTTACTTTATTTTGAAACTGCAGATACCCTGTTTCGCTGGCCAACTGGTGATTTTGACACTGTTATCTCTTGTACTAGGAGTTCCAGGCATCTCCTGGACATGCGTCAAGCAGTAAACCTGCATTATATAACCCCCTGCTGCCACCATACAAATTTTAGGGGATTCGGAGGACCCCCCCCTGACAAGTACTTCCAGAGTCTCCGGACGCCCATAAGCTCAATCTGCGTTACAAACCCTAAGTAATATTCGCGCTATTTCGGTCCGGAGACTCGGGTTCCAGAGTACCTAAAAACAGTTTATACTAGGCGGATCGATCTCAAAAGGAGATCTCCACTAGGCCATCTGACCGTAGGATCATGTGCGCGACAATACTTCGCTTTTTGCATCCCAACATGCCATGCCACAACGCGAGGGTGGCGTCGCGATAAATGTACGCGACTGCAGTGGCACTGTCATCGTTAGCGTCTGGCGATCGTGAGATCGGAAGTTCGTCTGTGTCGCCCGTTGGGATTCGCGCTTTGCTGCTGATTAAGTAAGGTAAGGTAAGTAAGGTAATTTGGTCCGGTTCGAAATCATAAGGAGCAGAGGTCTAGGCGGATCGATCTCAAAAAGAGATCTCCACCGCTAGGCCATCTGACCGTCACAGGATCATGTGCGCGACAGTGCTTCGCTTTTTGCTTCCCAACATGCCATGCCATAACGAGGGTGGCGTCGCGATAAATGTACGCGACTGCAGTGGCACTGTCATCGTTAGCGTCTGGCGATCGTGAGATCGGAAGTTCGTCTGTGTCGCCCGTTGGGATTCGCGCTTTGCTGCTGCTGCTGATTAAGTAAGTAAGTACTAGGCGCTGTCGATCACAAATATGCGATCTCCACTAGGCGTCGATCTTTTTGGACAGCACGATTAATTACCATGCGATGTTAACATGGATATCGCCATTACATCATATGACCGCAGGATCATGTGCGCGACAGTGCTTTGCTTTTTGCTTCCCAGCATGCCATGCCATTACGCGTGGGTGGCGTCGTGGTACATACACGCGACTGTTGTGGCACTGTCATCGTTAGCGTCTGGCGATCGTGAGATGGAACATTCGACTGTATCGCCCGTTGGGATTCGAGCTTTGCTGCTGCTGCTGCTGCTGCTGCTGCTGCTGATTGACTACTAGGCGCTGTCGATCACAAATATGCGATCTCCACTAGGCGTCGATCTTTTTGGACACCACGATTAATTACCATGCGATGTTAACATGGATATCGCCATTACATCATATGACCGCAGGATCATGTGCACGACAGTGCTTTGCTTTTTGCTTCCCAGCATGCCATGCCATAACGCGTGGGTGGCGTCGTGGTACATGCACGCGACTGTTGTGTCACTGTCATCGTTAGCGTCTGGCGATTGTGAGATGGAACATTCGACTGTATCGCCCGTTGGGATTCGAGCTTTGCTGCTGCTGCTGCGGCTGCTGATTGACCATCTCCGTTCGCTTTCCTCATACATAGCAAAAAAAGAAAAAGGCGAACGGAGATGGTTCACGGGAGTACTGAACTTCCCCCCATTGTATGGGGGGGGTACAGTCCCTTCTTTGTTCACCCCTCGCCCTGAGTGGCCCTGTCACCCTGTCACCTTGTCATCTTGCATCCGACATCCGTCCGACCTTCGCTCACTGCGATAAAACACTTCAACTATTTTATCTTATTCAGTTTTAGCTTGACCGGACCACCGCCTGTGCTTGTTCTGTTGTCACCGTGATATATATATATATCATTATATATATATATATCTCTGTTTCTGTCAATGGTCATTCAGATGACCCATATCTAAATTCATAACACGTACAGCGAACAGAGATGAAAATTCACTTCATGCCAAGACGATAAAGATCAGAGGTAGGTAAGTAAGTAATTCACTTGATGCCAAGACGATAAAGGTCAGAGGTAGGTAATTTGGTCCGGTTCCAAATCATAAGGAGCAGAGGTCAGTGACCCGCAAGGTTCGACGAGGACAGTCTCCTGCACGTTTGACCATGCATATATGAAGCATTTGCACGATTTCACGTCTGCAAATGCATCATATATAATAATGTTCTCATGAATGTTTGTAACAAGTAGGTACCAACAATCCTGTGATCAAGTCTCCCAATCTCGACATTCTAGGATGTGGTGCGGGTTGGGGCTTCCCGCCACTTTCCTACTTTTGCGTAAACTGGATTTTCAGTGGATTTTCGATATGAACAAGGCTACAATTCAAGCAATTGCAATATCTTTATGGCAGGAAAGATTGACCAGTAAATTAACAGGTTGAGCAACAGCTCCTCCAAATAGTTACTTCAAGTTAGAACAGCCTCCAAATGGGCAATATTCAGGTCTTATACTTTCAAGGCGCGCAGTTCATATCTCTAATCGATCTGTCCCATGTCGGCTGGCATATCATCATCTGCCACCTATACAAATCCTAATCAGAGAATCTGCATTTGGACAATCCTAATCAAGACAGTTGATTTCATTGTCCCTTGCTGATCTTTGCCTTCTTCCTACGAGGAGCCACGTCCAGCACTTCTTCTTCATCACTGTCACTGCTCATGGTGCATTTCAATTGAGTTATATACTCATGTGTCCAACATCTCGGATATTTCCTAGATTGCCTCTTCGTCTCTTCAGACACCCCAGCCTTATTCTCAACCATTGAAGTCAATCCAGTATCCGACCCATATGGTTTCTTTGGTGGTACATGAACAGTCTCCACCACAGAGGCTGGGGCATCCTCAGATATGGCCTCAGACTTCTGCTCGGTGATAGGCTGATCATCTGGCTGAACAGGTGAGGTCGGGGAGGTGCCCTTTGGTACCCAGTGAAGTTCACCCTTCTCATCCATGATCAATTGCAGTCCCAGTCTCTTCAACCTTCGAGCTTCAGCTTGTTCTTCAGCATCGTCAGCTACCAAGTCATCGAACTCGCTGACGTCATCCTCGGTGTCATCATATTCAGGCGAAGTTGGCTCCCATTTCGGACTGGCAGTGTCCATGTCATATATGACACCCGCGTCATCTTTGTCATCCGAACCTGGTAGCTTCTCCTTACTGTTAGTGACACCTGCGTCATCATTGTCATCAGAATCTGGTAACTTCTCCTTACTCCAGGACACAGCGCCTGTACCCGAATCTTCACTGTCCGTAGGCGCTGAGTGTATAGGCTTACGCCCCGTGTAGGGAATTCCACGATATTCGGCATCGTCAATCACAATCGTCGGATTCCAGTACCCAACGCTGCTGATCGGTAATGAGAATGGCGCTACCGGCGCCTTCAACTGAGTGGCGTCTTCCAGAAACCAGCCGCCGCCCCTATTACGCTCCCAACGGCGTAGCGCACCAGAAGGGTGGACGATAATATGCTGCCAGCTATAATCAAGTCCAGGCTTTCGCTCCCCATAGTACGAAGTCAATGGCTCGGGAGTCCCCTTCCGAGCCCATTGCCATCTCACTGCCCCAGTACGCATAAATACAATATGCCAATCGAATGGCTTGGCCGGGCTATTGTTCCGTGGCACAACTCCTCCCCTCTTAGCTTGTTAGTACAAAGAGATGATAACTCAGAGTCATTTGTACAGCATGGATCAGCCATGCGTATGGATGCGTGATATGCTTTTCTGATCGAACAGGTGCTCGAATAGTTGACGAAGCAATCCAGCGGGCAGAGGGTATACAGCAGTGGAGACTCCCGCTCCTTGTTGCCCTGGATGAGGTCCCAGTTGAGCAGTTTCCGGATGTGATCCCAGAGTCTGTTGGTGAAGACAAGGAGTATCCATCGTACAGTACCGTAGATCCACTGGAGGAGGCGACTGCGTCCAGATGCAAGTAGGCTTGCGGTAGCCAGTGCCATACATACAGTAAGAGCAATACAACGGGGTAGGTAACCGGCGAACTACGGGTCGAAATCGCAGCGCAAAGGGAAACCTGCCCATCGGATTTTCCATAAACCAATGCTTGGGTTTGAGAAAGTCAAAAATTTGGAGCGTTCGGCGTACACAGGCATCAGCCTGTCGCAGTTGTCGCACCCCAGTGGTCTTAGCCTGACTGTATTCGGTGCACGGTGGACTAGCCCAGATGACGTCAAAGTAACCAGGCGCGTAACGCTTGAAGTCCCAGTCCTGAACCTTCTCAGCGTAGGTAGGTTGCCAGCGAGGATCATGATCGACGGTGACCACAGTGCTCTTCGGATAACATGACATGAAACTTCTCTCCACACTTCCTGTACCACTGAAAAGTACTAGTAGTCGCAACTCGCGTGTCGAGACCACAGAGTCCAGAAGAGCTAGATGCGTCACAAAGGCGTCAGAGGAGCGACAGTATTGTTCCCAAGGTAGGCAGTTGTCCAGAGAAGTGAGTTTCCCTTCATCAGAAGTATCCAGGAAAGTTAGAGCTCTGGCGCGTTCCCGCCTTTGCTTCCGCTGCATTCTGACCTCCTGTAAGGCTTTTTCCCGGGCTTGTCCTTCTCGTGATAGTCTCAGTTGTTCGAACTCCGTGAGCTGTTCGAGTTCACCCCCGTAGTTCAACGACTCACGGGTCTTCCAGGAGTCATGAGCATTAGAGTACCCAGTCCAGCGAACCAGAAATTCTTCTACTTCCTTGCCTCCTTTCATAGGTTTTACTCTTCGAGCCAGAATCTTAGACACATGGGTCTGGGATTGTCCATCCACGAGAACCTTGGCAGGAGTAGGTATTTGCCGACGCAGCGCAAAAGCTTCATCCGCGGTGCGGTATTCCTTGAGGCGATGCTGCGCAAAAACATCGTGGATACGCCATTTAGGGGGTAACTTGAGCCGGTAAGCCACCGGGGCACCTCTGTCAATTTCGGGTAGCTCTCGCTGCTGGTCACTGAAGAACCTCTCGGTGATGGGTAAGGGCCCGTGCCAGCGAGGTCCCAGCTTCCTGAAGGATTCGCGGTTCATGATATTTTCCGTGAGATGCTTGGCATCTACCCAGACCAAGTCTCCCAACTGAAAGAATTTGGCGGTGTGACGCTGGTCAAACTGATGTCGCTGGCGTTGCTGTGCCAGTTCTAGCTTAGTGCGGGCGTCCTCTAGTTGAGCCGCGAATTTACTAGCCATCTCGTGTGCCGTACCTTCTCCACCCTTACGCTTGGAGTGTTGTCCAGCAGCCGCTTGCAGGAACAAGTCCAGTTGCGACATAGGCGAGTGCCCCAAGACCAACTCAAACGGGGTAAAGCCGGTTACATCGCTCCGCGTATCGTTTATGGCGAACTCTACGTTGGCACACCACAAATCCCAGTCCTCTGGATTGCTGCCTACGAAGGACCTTAGCATGTCTTCTACCACGCGGTTGGTATGTTCAGCTTGTCCGTCCGAACGCGAGGGTTGTAAGGCGTGGTGGAGGCCACTTTAGTTCCCATAAGTCTCATCAATTCCTTCCACATAGCATCCTGAAAACGAGGGTCGCGGTCAGAGACAATCTTCATAGGGGTGCCATGTAGTTTCCAGATGTGGTCGAAGTAGATTCGAGCGATAACCTCAGCGGAGCTGTCCTGGAAGTTCAACGGGATGATGTGAACCATTTTGCTGAGCTTACATGTGAAAGTAGCAAAGGCATCGTGATTCCGCGCCGTGACTGGCAGTCCAGTGACAAAGTCCACACTGACCACTTGCCATAGTCGCGTAGGAATAGTGTGTGGGTTCAGCAATCCATCCGGGTAGGAATTTCTCGGTCGCACCGCTTGACAGATAGTGCAAGATGAAACCCAGCGTCCCACATCTTCTGCTGCCCCTTTCCACCAGAAGTCAGTCTCTCCGTGACACCACCTCCTCCAGAAGGAGAGAGGTGGAAACAGATAGCAGTGTCACAAAGGCCTGCCGGCCATCCTACATCATGAACCCTAAGGAGCCCTTCACAGCTCAGCTAGAGAGGCATCTGCCGGCGCTAGTTCATGCTGCCAAGATTGAAACAGAGCAGGACTGCACAGTACTGTTTACGGAATTAGTGTCCGAGCCCCGGAATCCACACGGGGCCCTCAGCAAAAGGGGAGGGTTTCTCCGTCGATCTCGTCGTAGCCCGCAATCATGGCGAGGTTGGGGTTGACGGGCTCATCGTCGTCCGTAGATAGCGAGTCAACCGGTTCCACCTCGGCGGGCTGGTCCAGAGGGTCAGGAAGGGCGGCGGCTAAATCATGCGGCAGCTGAAATGAGAAAGCTGACGCCGGCTGTTGCGGATTAGCCGTTGCTGCCGGTGCATGATGCTGAAGGTCGGGTCGTGGCGGAGGATCGCAAGCCGCAGGCAAGGCACGGCCGTCCGAAAACGCAGCCTTGCACACGTAGGGGCATAACCCCTTGCTGCCCTCGTGCACGTCGGTCGGTCCCCACATCCTGAAACATACCAGGCATGGGCGGCCTTGCCCCTCCCAATTACGGTAGGGGCCAGGACCCGTAACCCAATCACCAACAGCAGGGTGCACAGTCTTGGGGCGAAAGGCATAAGCCCTCGCACCACCAACACACTATTCGATGAAAATGACATTCTCATGTGAAAATGATATTGCCTTATTTACCTCATGATAGGATCAAAAAGCCGCATTTTAACAGTCAAGAACATGCAAGTGCAGGTTGTGCATTAGATTTAATGGTTTTTATGGTACACAATTGAGGTCAAATGCACTTTTTCGAAATCTAGGAGGAGTGAAAACAAAAAGAACTTTTGACTCGGAATCTACATACACCTTATACACATATTATTTACATGTTTTTTTTCAGTCTTGCTTTACGCGTCCACTTCGGGTGCTACCGCTACCGCTACGCAATTATCAAAAGCTTCGTCTTCATCGGAATCATCCGATTCATTCAAGTCACCTAGGTCCTTGCGCGTGCGTTTGGACTGCTGTGCAAGCAAAGCGACGACTATCTGCGCGTATTGCTTGTTCGGTATATACTCCGTTCGGGGTCTTTCGCATCCACATTCCATGCCAGCAATATTTCATGCTGGAATCTGTATAGGCAGCCCTGACTGGGAGTCCCGGTGCAGGCCCCTATCACAGACCCCTAGGACCAACACTGAGCTTGTGACTGATCTGTAGGTTCGTGCTGTGACACACGCTGTGTCACAGGTAGGCTAGTTCCCGAGACCGTTGCGAGACCGTTCGGGGTTTATCTAGCTTAGGGTATTATTATCTTGAGAGAGTTTATCCACACAGTTCGGGACCCTCTGATATCTAGTGAACTAGGATATTCCGGTAGGTCGTGGCCCCATCCACGCTTTATTCCACTTGCTAGTTTGGCCATGATTGGCTAAACGGCCGCTCGGAGAGGTGGTGCGCGTTTGCGCGTTTGGGCATCAGTGGGAATTATGAGATGAGCAGCTTGCGGTGAGCGTCTTTGAGCCGCAGCTATGGGGTGCCGGCTTGGATCGGGTTTCGTCGTCGCAATGTTCATTCACGGTTTTCTGCACGCTCTGATCCCGCTTGCTACCGAATTTTGGGCTGGTGACCTTGGCACCTTTGACTTCGACGACATCTTCCTTTGCCCCTCGCTCGCATGGCTCGACCGTTCCGTCCGTATCTGTGACGTCGCATTTTCCCCGCGACCCTACCCAAACGTGCTGCAGCGTACCGCCTCCCCTCAGGCTTATCTAGAGATGGGAGTCACTACGAGATCCAAGAAGTCCCTTACGAGGGACAACGACATTGATGTCTATTGCCAAATGGGCACGGTGGGTTAACCCACCGTAATGACGACTTTAAACAACCCAAAGCTTCTACGTAACGGCGTATATGGTCTCAAACCTATGTTTCATGGCACTCATTAAGAGTCCCTTCGAACATGGAAAACATGCTTTGCACCATTCTAAGGTGTTTCGATATGTAAGAGGCGCATGAAGTTGCCAAATATTATGGTGAGTTGGGAAATTTGCTTACGGTGGGTTTACGCGTGTTACAAATATTGGTAGATCCGTGCCGTACGGAGGGAGGCGCTAGTATGCGATCTTAGGGTTGGCACTTCATATATGATAGTTGGCAATGTTAAGTTTTGATGTACATCACTTGGGGAGGCACGTGCATATCGTAGGCATGCTACGTTACCATGGGGGTGTCGGGGTTCGTTAAGCCCTTGACAAACTCATGCGTGTAGTTCTCCGGCGGCCCTGCATGGCACGTGCACAAGTAATACAACATATCTGTGGTATGTTGCAGGCATGTTGATGCATGTTGCAAACATGCTGCAAAAAATCAAGCTGCGTGGCATAGCGATGAGAGCGTACCAGGAGGATGTTGCTTGAAGAATGCGTAGAAGATTCTTCCCAGCGCTGGACTGTGACATCCTTTCGTACGGCACAACATGCAACACTTGTAGGCGTTTACATCCATTCGCTTCCCGGCATCGACCAAGCCTTTGTAATCCATGATCACCCCGAGTAGCATGCACCGTACAAGAACATACTCCTCGGAAAAGGCGTCCCAAACTCCGCATGTCCCAACACTCGATTAACATTTTTTAACACATCATTAACAGTTTTTAACAGAAATCCTTCCTAGTGTGGCAGCCCGTCTCCCACAACTCCTCCAACTCGTCGACCAGCTTGTCGTACAGAAGAGTCGTATCGGCGGGATGGATGCCATTAAGAATACCGTAGACCTCAAGGTACTCGTACTTCGAGCGTATCTCCGGCGGCAAGTTCAAGATTTGGAAATACATGGGAAACACGCCCGCCTTGTTTTTCCATACGGAAGCCCCATCCGCGCAGAGCAGGATGATTATATTCCGCAACTCCTGGGAGAACTCTGGGTACCGCGCCTTCTTCTCTTTCCACGCATCTCCGCCTGCACACTCCGGACAAATACAATTCCAATACGTGAGGGCTCACTTCAATACTATGTTGAACACATGTTGGAGCGCTTACAGGCATATTGTACACATTTTGTAACATTTTGTATTGTATTGAACATGTATTGTCAATACGCGTGCAATATGCCTGCAATATGTGTTCAATACGATGTATTGCACGCGTCTAGAAACGTAGGGAGATGAGCAGTTTATAGGTGCGTCTTTGAGCCGCCGCTATGGGGATTCGACCTGGACCGGGCTTCGTTGGCGCAATGTCCTTTTACGGTATAGTTCTTGCCTTGGCCCAGCATGCTACCGCTTCTTGGGTTGGTGTCTGCAGCACCTTCGACCTCGACGACGTCTTCCAGTGCCCCTCGCTCGCACAGCTTTCAAAACTGACGAGGTTACGAGGTTACGAGGACCCGAGTTTTTCAAAACTATACGTAGTTTAATATTGCCACCACTGTGAAGGACCCATGAATACAATCAGTTAAAACGGCCTTAAATTTTGCATGATTTTATTGTATACGTTTCTCGAAAAATGTATTTTGTGACACACCCTTGATATTTTTTTCAGTTTGAGTATTTTATGACTTTCCTAGGTGAAAGGTACCACTTGTTTAAGGCAAACCGATGCCTGCACCATCAAGACTCTTAGTTACAACATACTAACAATGAACAAACCAAGTTTGGTAATTTCTGCACCTCAATACTAACGCAGCAAAGCTGCCCCTTTGGTAGTGAGTTTCAGGTAGAAAAATTTGTTTATGAAATAGTGAGTAAAAATCATGTAGTAATAATTGTTCATAAAATAGGGAGTAAAAATTAGGCAGAAATAATTGTTTACAAAACAGTGAGTAAAAAAGTTGCTCTTCTTTCCGCTCTACAAATCGTTGAGAGACTTAGAAAAAATAGCGAGTTTGAAGAGCGAAAAAAAGAGCAACCTTTTTACTCGCTATTTTATAAACAAATATATCTGCATGAATCGGGGAGAAATAATTGTTTATAAATGGTGAGTTTCAGGTAGGAATATTTGTTTATAAAATAGTGAGTAAAAATCATGTAGTAATAATTGTTCATAAAATAGGGAGTAAAAATTAGGTAGAAATAATTGTTTACAAAACAATGAGTAAAAAAGTTGCTCTTCTTTCCGCTCTACAAATCGTTGAGAGACTTAGAAAAAATAGCGAGTTTGAAGAGCGAAAAGAAGAGCAACCTTGTTACTCGCTATTTTATAAACAAATATTTCTACATGAATCGGGGAGAAATAATTGTTTATAAATGGTGAGTTTCAGGTAGGAATATTTGTTTATAAAATAGTGAGTAAAAATCATGTAGTAATAATTGTTCATAAAATAGGGAGTAAAAATTAGGTAGAAATAATTGTTTACAAAACAGTGAGTAAAAAAGTTGCTCTTCTTTCCGCTCTACAAATCGTTGAGAGACTTAGAAAAAATAGCGAGTTTGAAGAGCGAAAAGAAGAGCAACCTTTTTACTCGCTATTTTATAAACAAATATTTCTACATGAATCGGGGAGAAATAATTGTTTATAAATGGTGAGTTTCAGGTAGGAATATTTGTTTATAAAATAGTGAGTAAAAATCATGTAGTAATAATTGTTCATAAAATAGGAGTAAAAATTAGGTAGAAATAATTGTTTACAAAACAGTGAGTAAAAAAGTTGCTCTTCTTAAGTCTCTCAATGCAAAGGCAAAGAAGTGCTTATTCTCGAGGAAAGCACGCATACTTTTTTGTGTCTGGCATTAATGTCAAAACTCAGCAAAAGCAGCGATCATTCTAGGAAAAAGAGTTGATCCCGCCTGTTTTGACATTAATGTCAAAACTCAGCAAAAGCAGCAATAATGCTAGGAAAAAGAGTTGATCCGGCCTGTTTTGACATTAATGTCAAAACTCAGCAAAAGCAGCAATAATGCTAGGAAAAAGAGTTGATCCGGCCCGTTTTGACATTAATGTCAAAACTCAGCAAAAGCAGCAATAATGCTAGGAAAAAGAGTTGATCCCGCCTGTTTTGACATTAATGTCAAAACTCAGCAAAAACAGCAATAATAAGAGGAAAAAGAGTTGATCCCGCCTGTTTTGACATTAATGTCAAAACTCAGCAAAAGCAGCAATAATGCTAGGAAAAAGAGTTGATCCGGCCTGTTTTGACATTAATGTCAAAACTCAGCAAAAGCAGCAATAATGCTAGGAAAAAGAGTTGATCCGGCCCGTTTTGACATTAATGTCAAAACTCAGCAAAAGCAGCAATAATGCTAGGAAAAAGAGTTGATCCGGCCCGTTTTGACATTAATGTCAAAACTCAGCAAAAGCAGCAATAATGCTAGGAAAAAGAGTTGATCCCGCCTGTTTTGACATTAATGTCAAACCTCCGACGCAGAATCAGCAAAAATGCTAGGAAAAAGAGTTGATCCCGCCTGTTTTGACATTAATGTCATATGTCAAAACTCAGCAAAAGCAGCAATAATGCTAGGAAAAAGAGTTGATCCGGCCCGTTTTGACATTAATGTCAAAACTCAGCAAAAGCAGCAATAATGCTAGGAAAAAGAGTTGATCCCGCCTGTTTTGACATTAATGTCAAAACTCAGCAAAAACAGCAATAATAAGAGGAAAAGGAGTTGATCCCGCCTGTTTTGACATTAATGTCAAAACTCAGCAAAAGCAGCAATAATGCTAGGAAAAAGAGATGATCCCGCCTGTTTTGACATTAATGTCAAAACTCAGACTTCTGACATTAATGTTAAAACATTCGCTCCAAAGATCTTTGCGAAAGCTTTGTCTTCTTTTCAATGCTTTCAGAGTTTGCATTTACGCAAAGATCTCTGCTTCAAAGATCTTCGCGCAAGCTCAACCCCTCTTTAATTTGTAAAGAAATATTTGCGCAAAGTCGAGTTAGCTCCAAAGATCTTTGCGCAAGCATGTCTGCTTTTCAACGTTTGAGTTGGCAAATTTGCGCAAAGATCTTTGCTTCAGAGATCTTAGCGCAAGCTCGAACACTCTTTAATTTGTAAAGAAATATTTGCGCAAAGTCGAGTTAGCTCCAAAGATCTTTGCGCAAGCTTCGTCTGCTTTTCAACGTTTGAGTTAGCAAATTTGCGCAAAGATCTTTGCTTCAAAGATCTTAGCGCAAGCTCTGAGAACCACTCTTTAATTTGTAAAGAAAACTTTGCGCAAGCTCCGTGTACTCATTAATTGCTAAAGTAAACTTTGCGCAAAGTCGAGTTAGCTTCAAGATCTTTGCGCCAGCTTCAAATGCTTTTTAATAATGTTTAAGGTAATATTTGCGCAAAGATCTTTGCTTCAAAGATCTTAGCGCAAGCTCGAACTACTCTTTAAGATGTAAAGAAATCTTTGCGCAAGCTCCGTGTACTCATTAATTGCTAAAGTAAACTTTGCGCAAAGTCGAGTTACTAGCTTCAAGATCTTTGCGCTTCAAATGCTTTTTAATGTTTAAGGTTATATTTGCGCAAAGATCTTTGGACCAAGATCTGTGAGGCTTCAAAGATCTTTACGTAAAAACATCATACGAAAAAATACCGTTGTATTTTACCGACACTCAAACTCTCAAAGCGCATGTTTTTAACGCGTGTTTTTTAAGCAAGAGAAATCGCACACTTAAAACACCATAATTCAAACATACATAACTTACACACTAAAACTACCACATTTAAGACGTCGGCACTTGGTTTGGCTATGAAGCCTTGGCGACGTGTACCGTGTCCGCTTTTTTTGATTTCAAATCTAGATAATTATTTGACCAAGCAGCGAAGGTTTGTGGACACGCGTCAGCAAGTCTCCCTTTCTGCTAGTGGACACGGAGTACGGTGACAAAAATTATTAGTATTATTAGTATTATTACTATTATTACTATTAAAAAAATTAAAAAAAGATTAATAGTAGTGTTAGTATTGTTATCATAACATACAACATATTATAATATATACGATATATCATTATTATTATATCTTGACATTATTATTATATTATTATGATATTTAAAAGTTTTGCGCGAGTCGAGGAAGGGGCGACTCTAGACGTCTCGAGCCTGAGTACAGTACAAACAAGTTTTTGCTGTAGCACTAATTTCCCGGTAGCGGTTTTTGAATGGTGTGAATATGGAACTCGTTAGGAAAGTCTTACGAGTCGAGAAGGGCAATTTTGACGCGTTCAAGTATTGAGGTGTGATAATCGCCTTAGGGCAGCTATGTCGCGTTAGCATTGCGGCGTAAGAATCGCCTTAGGAAAGTTTTGCGCGAGTCGAGAAGGGGCAACTCTGTTACGTTAGTATTGAGGTGTAGGAATACCCTTAGGAAAGTGTTGCGTGAGTCGAGAAGGGGCAGCTTTGCTGCTTTAGTATTGGGGTGCAGAAATTGCCGAGCTGGGTTGGTCCATTGTAATTATGTTGTAAGCCGGCTATTTTCCTTGACCACTTGTACCAACAGTCTCGGTTGAAGCCTAAAGCATAAATAAACCGCAATTTTTATGTGTTGTTTATTAAAAAAACTGAATGTACGGCTTGTATTAAAACGCAACAAACTGAGCACAAAATTTTGCTCTATTTTATGAATTCCTGACATCTACCCTTCCACAAAAAAGCATGAATACAAAGGACAATTTCCCTCGTGAAACTGGACAAATCAACACGATATCAAGGAGTCGTTTTGACGGGTTCGTAGGGAAAAACGACGAAATTCCGAAAATTTTACCTCGTAACCTCGTCAGATGTGTAAAATGTCGCTCGCATGGCTTTCCCGCTCCTTACGTAATTGTGACGTCGCATTTTCCCCACGCCATTGCCCTTACGCGCCCCAGCGTACCACCTCCCATCAGGCTTTCAGAATTATGGCTGTTCACACACGTGCGAAGAGGTCCCTCACGAGGGACTCCGACATCGACGCCTCGTTGAGGCTAACTGACGCG
>LGRX02002002.1:0-43149 GCA_001247695.2 Cymbomonas tetramitiformis
CCGCCGATCGCCCACCCATGTTCGGTCGACGTGTGGGATGCACACCACCGCATCCCACAACTCACAGCGCCGCCCACTGCACGCACAACAGAGGGGAACGGGTCACCCCCCCCCCAGCTGGGGGGTTGCACGTCATAGAGTTAACAGTGCAAATATTGAGGCCCATATCGGCTATAAACGACTGTTGTTTATTACATAAATCCCGAATTAATTGATATTGGGATGCTGCTGCTGTGATATTGCATGATGTCGTGGTATTGTGATGTCGCTGTCGCATTTATACAACAATCCCGAGTTAATTGATATTGCGTGCTGTCGTGATATTGCGATGTCGTATTTATATTATGGATCCTGAGTTAATCGATATTGTATCAATTCTGTGATATTGCGTGATGTCGTATTTATATCACAAATCCTGAATTAATTGATATTGTGATGCTGTGATATTGCTATTGCGTCATGTCGTGATATTGTGATGTCGCATTTATAGTTTTATACCATAAATCCCGAATTAATTGATATTGCGCGATGTCGTGATATTGTGATGTCGCATTTAAGCCACTCGCAGCCACAATCAATTTTGGAGAATATTTTTTCCCCACCTGTACGTTCACGTACCCCCTATAAGTAAAAAGACGTACGAAATTCCAGCGTCTGTAGCATTACCCTTTAACTAAAGAACGACTAAAATACGACTAATATCGCCTCTAACTTGTATATCAACAGGGAGGAGTTTGCTTTGGTACTAAAAGTAAAAAGAACATAAGAGCACAGTAAGAGCAGGGTAAGAGCAGAGGTTCACCTTCAGTCGACTGATATGATACGATAGTCGAGCCCTTTTGACTACCGTAAGGCTATCGGCTTCGTGTAGCTTCAGGAGAGCACCCATGATTTCGGCGAGGTTCTGCGTTCTCCTCGGAATAATGCACACTCTACACATACATCTATAACTTGCTGTCTCACGAGTGTTATTTCGACTGGAAGCAATAGTTGCCCAGCCGAGTATCTGCCAGGGGCGGACCCGTGCTGTATTCGCCTTCGCAAAAATTCATTTCAATATCACGTGGAAAATTCCACGCGATGGTCCTCAGATTATTTTCAGCGGCTATTTTGGCTCAAATATGTGTTGCCATGAACGTGACCTCAGTCTCGCTCTCAGATTCCTTACCTTGGAACACAAGTCAGGTAACTGCTTTCACGGTATTTATTTTGTTGCTGCGATGTGTTCTCTCCAAACGTTGTGCACCGGGATGTTTGGCTAACTTATGCTGCTGCGATGAATTTGAAAGCAGCGGATTCGACTTCCAGCACCAGGCGTAGACCGAGTGGAGTCCTCTGCGAGAGAAGTACAGGGAAGAATTCGTGATGTTGTAAGGGAGACACATCGCCGGTTGATAGCCAGTTCAAGTGCGAGTGCGCCGGTGAAGATGCACGTCACGCAAGCACTTCAGGAAGCCCAGACAGCAACCGCTGCCCTTGGGCGTCCGCGTCCTCAAACGAGAGGTAGTTTTGAATTTGTGCCCTTTTCGCAAGCTCAAAACCCTTGTACATGTTTCACGAGGCGTCACGTTCATTCGCCAACTCATAGGCGTCCCGTATTTGGCTGTAAATTTCGCCTCGAATGCTACTGCTGCTTATTTGAACCTACTGATGGAATTTCCCTTCATGCAGCCTTCGGCCTCTTGCGCCCGCGGATACTAAATTTGTGTTGCGCCGAGTATGTTCACTGCGCGTGGCCTGTGGTGTGTTCTCAGAACTGGTAGAGACAGAAGCTCCTATTGCACAAGAGTGCACAGAAAGCCAGAGTCGTCTCCTGAATTCTACAGAAACTGCAGACGCTGAGCTTCAGATACATCTATACAACAACGTTTCCTGCATAAACCTCGATGTTGATATCGGCAATATGACCGTGAAAAGCATATTTAGCAATGTATCTTTGCAGTGCGTTATGCCCGTCGATGCTCTGTATCCAGATTATTTTAATCCTGAAGAAGTCTCTGCAGTCTCCTTACCGACCTTGTATCAGGGGCGCAAATGCGTCTTTGATGGAGGGGAAAAAAGCCAGTTATTTGTGGTTGGCGACGTTGAAGTCACATTCGACGGCTTTCTCTTTTTGCGCGGAGAAGCGGTGAGCTTCTTGGTAGTATATTCCGAGTCCTGCTTTCTGCAGTGCTAGGCAATCGGGTCCCAAGAAAGAGTCTTTCTTCCCACCGAAAAGCCTATTCCATGCTTAACATTTCGAGGAGAGGCGACCTCCTTATTTTGACCCACTGTATTACCGTTCTCCCCTCATTGCACATGCCTCCTATCCTTCAAGATGCTGCTGCTGTGACCGAGCGTCCGATTCGATGATGCTTCGGGCGTTCGACAGCTTTTTCTTTACAACACCGAGCGGAATTATGTGTAGTATATTGAGAATGATAATCAGTCTCAAGAGCTCTGAGTGCGAGGCATGTTCAAGCCTCATTTGTCGCTCGCGCACAACCTCTCTACCTTCGACAGGTTTTCAAACTGCGAGTTGTGGTGCAGGATCGTGGGGGTGCAATACTAGCGAACACCGGTGCCACTGTAACTGTTTCCAACTCCATTTTCCTGCTTAACAAAGCCACGGTGCGACACAGATTCCATCAATCCTTTGTGTTCACCACTTACTTCACTTCCTCGACTCTCCGCGATGCCCAACCCTAAGTGTTATCTTCGGGAGCTCTCCGGACTGTCTGAGAATCTAAGCGATGAACCCACGGGAGGCAAAAGGCATCTACTGAGTTGCTTAGTTGGGTGGGTCGCTGGACAGGGCTATTCTTCGTCGACAATCCTCATGGGCGGGGGTGCTATCTACTTGTTCAGACCTGCAGTCCTGCACTGTCACACCTGCGCCTTCATTGATAACGAGGGGGTGTGCTTCCACCCGCCGCCCACGTTGCCCTTTGGCCACCGGTCTTATTTTGTGCACTAGCTAGAAAGCGGCGGCGCTGATATGCGACTTCTATTGGCCTGAATTGTTTCCCCCCTACCTCGACGAGTGCACAGGAGTGCCCTTGTGTGAGGAACCCGAAACTGTCACACGTTGCGTGACAGGACGGTCTTAAGTTTGCGCTGTGGGAATGCGACAGACAAACCGTGGGGGTGCAGTCGTGGTCAGCAACAAGGATACCACGACGGATAAAACAGGAGATGAAAAGTGCTCTGTAAAGCTGACGCGTACCCTGATGGCGAATAACACCCTTTCTGTACGCCTCACCCTAGCCGCTGCGTAGCCCGCCTCCCCCTTCGGCGTCCCCTCAGCGCCGTTTCGTCGGGGTCTTGAAAGGGTTGCGAGTGTTGGTTGTACGAGTTGGTGCGTTGGAATTCCCAAGGCTTCTTTGCTGTTCTATTGGACTGCTCAAACTGGCAAGAAGTGCCTCAACTAGCTTCTTGTAGACTTCCCCTGCCATAGCCAAGATAGAAGTGCTTGTGGCCTGTGGTCTGGTTGCCGCTCCTTCTCAGGGAGATAGTGAGAGAGGTCGGGGCGATGCTCCTCCTCACAAAAGGTCGATGGGATTCGACGCCACAGAATCAAGCTCGAAGCACTTGTCGGTGCATTAAGGGAACGCCGCGAGTTGAGAGTTAACGGGAGACGTGCATAGCTTTGTGTGGAGAAGTGAGGCTTTGCTGTTCACCTCCCTGGGAAGCTCACAAGTCCATGGGAATGAATTGAGACTGGCGTAATTCTCGAGAGTCCTGACTCGCCTTGTGGCCCGCAGGTAACCGGATACGGGGGGGCGATTTTCAACGTGGAGGGTGACATTGAAACGTTTGGAACAACCCTGAGTGGGAACTGTGGCGACAAATCCTGCTTCTTCAAGGTAGGTTTTTCCAGAGCTCTCGTGAGTCCGCCTGATACAGTTGTCGTAGCGCTTAGTGATGGTAGGGTATAGCGCGGCATATCTTAGTCAGGGAGCGCTTTCTACTTTTTTGATCACGCTCTTTGGATGAAGTTTTTGGAAGCCTGTCACATAAGTGCTAACAGATAATGGAAGAACAGGGATACGGTGGAAGCATATACAACGATGACGGGAGTGTAACGATGTGCAACAGCTCCTTCTCAGCTTCGAAAGCTGTAAGGATAGCCACACCCAAGTACCCGCTGAAGTCAAAGTGCATCGCACGCGCCTTGTAGCAACTTCAGCCACTCTCTGCAAGGACAACTGACTTGATATGCAACGCCTTCTTCCAACGTGCAACTGCAGCCTTCCAATTTTGCATTATCTGTTGCCCGGATATGTTTCTCAACGACCGTTCTTCCTTCATCAACGTGGTGTTGTTCAGTCGTGGCACAGTCCCTCTGCTGACTGGTCTGAACCGGAGAAAAGTGCGCGAACACACGCGTGTGACACCTTGGTTGCCACAGGTTTTTAGGGCAGTCTAAGCGGACAGCACTTGCCGCGTGTCTTGCAGGAGAAGGGCGCCGCCATATTCAACTCGGGCGAGAAAGCAGTAATTGTCACTAGCAACGTGAGCTTTGAATACAATATAGCAGAGGTGAGGCTCTGGTTGACGAAGTCACTTTCAGTCGTTGTGTGGTTTGAACGTGTGCGTTAGTACGGCTTCATGGCTTCAACGGCAGGAGGTGGCTCGGCTGACCTTAATGTGTTCTGATCTCACTCCAGGAGGGCGGTGCGGTCTACACAATCGAGCTTGCAACAACGCATCTTCTTCAGAACACTGAGTTCTTTGGGAACCACGCTCAGGTGCAACCACTACTTCTCAATTTGCATTGGAACTCTCTTGGCAGGCAATGGTCTTGTGGTTTGCTGCTTTTAGTTCCTCCGTGTTCACGTTGTGCAATGCGCCCTTGCCCGCACGCAGGGTCGTGGTGGCGGCGCTATATCCAACGGCCGCAACTGTATACTGACGGCAACCGGCGTGAAATTCTCTTTCAACAGTGCAGAGGTACGCCCTAGCGCAGCCCCAAACCATTGTCGCAAAACAGTTCCATCTTCCGCTGTTTCCAGAACTGCAGCAGAAACCTACTTCTGGAAACAAATATCCTTACATGTGGCTTTACTTATGGGGGGTAAGCAGGGCGAAGGTGGAGCAGTCTGGAATGGATATAGCGGTGTGTCGAACAATGCAATATTTGTCGACTGCTACTTTGAGTACAACACAGCTGAGGTACCCCTTTCTCACCCTTCCTTAGTGTCCCCACTTTGCACCGCGCTGTTGAAGGAAGCGCAAGCCGCAGGGGACTGCTTTAATCATCACCTTCAAGGTCCGATGCAAGTAGACCTCGAGCTGTGGCTGGTGGTCTCTGCCGTTGTGAGAAAGCAGCTCACAGTCGTCCAAACCACTATATGAATTTAGCTTTCTTCTCGTTGCCTGGCTGGCTTCGGTAGGGCAGCCCTGACAGATCTCAGGTCTGTAACACATCTCTTGTTGGAGAACGTGGCTGTGCTTCTGTCGGCCTTTGCATTCCCGTGGGCCGTATCAGGTTCACTCAAATAGGTGTAGTGGATACTGTTTGGCAGAATCGCGGGGGAGGTATTCTAAATGAATGCGGCAAAATGCACCTTGAGCTTTGTCATTTTCGAATAAACATCGCCGGGGTGAGTGGCTCAACTCTCTCTTCCGTTTTTTTTGTGGGCTGCGTAGAACTAGAAGCAGAGCTAGTCGCACTAAGAAGAAGTCGCGGTGTGATCGGAGCAGGTTGAAGGTGGCGCCATCGCAAACCAGAGAGGGGTCACAGTGGCGGAGAAATGTGATTTTCAATCGAACGTAGCAGTGGTATGTACCCTAACAAAGCAGGGTGCTACACGAAATGTTTTCTTATGTGTCAGAGTACGAAGTTTTTTACGTCTGTAGCGACCCTTTGCACTGGAAGACATGTGAAACTGAATTAATCTAGACTTAGGCAAGGAGTTTCATCAGCGTCGCAACCGGACCAAAGATATCCGACCAGAAAACTCCGCTCGTGACACTATGACAAGGGCTCATCGCCCTTGCCCTCAGCTTCTTCTAGCATCTACTTCACGTCGGCCAATTAATCCTGCTAATTTTTCCCTGCCTTGCCTTTTTCTTCCTGGTGTTGAGGTGCAGGGGCAGTACTGCTTCTGTTTTCTGGGCATATGCGCTGAAGACTATTGGTTGTGCTTTCTGTAGGATACCGGAGGGGCCCTCTTAAACTTCGGCGGCGAACTTGCTTTGAATAGGTCGTCCATAAGTGGTTCCATCACGAACGTATGGGGCCTCGATCAAACCCCTTCTGACTAACGATCTGATATTAGACTCTTGGTCTCTGGACCAATCGCTACACTCAGTAGTTCTGTGCCCAGATTTCCTTCGAGGAATCAGGACTTTGCATAGAAAAGTGTTTGTCGAGTTTCAAGTTGGTTCTCGACTTCCACAGTGCTATTAGTGATATTCGGCTTCTTTTATCTGGGTCTGCTTCTGACTGCGTAGATTATGCCACAGAAAAGAGGAGGAGGCTTGCACAACAATATGAATTCCAGAGCGTTCGTAGAGGCCTGCAACTTCACTTTCAATATTGCTTTCAAGGTGGGCCACTTGTCCGATGGCTGATCTGTAGGGGAGTGTCCTAAGAGCTGTGACACCCTTCGTGGCTTTGCTGTGTTTGCTTCAGTCTCCTAATATGGAAATTACCCCTATGCTTATTCGGTATTAAGTCTCATCTGTTTGAAGAGCGCGTGTTTTTGGACGTCAAACGTGCTAAGCCCATTGAGGCCACTATGGTGTGGTGCAGGACGGTGGTGCCATTTACAACATAGATGGCTCTCATCTGCTTACTTTAGACAGCTTGTTTGAGTCTAATCTCGGAATGGTGCCTTCGTACCCCAAATACAACCTCCACCACTCCTCATACACTCTAACTCTATGTTCATATGATGTTTATGTGTGCCCTGCACAAGATGTCCAAAGCGTGCCGTAGATGAGAATCTCACGGCCTTGCCTGGTGGAACTGTGCGTGTAAAAGGACTTTGGAGGCGCTGTTGCTAATGGAGGAAGAGATGAAACGACAACTAGAGACACCTTCTGGCAAGCTAACAACACCATCTTTGTTAACAACTCTGCTTCCAAGGTATTTGCAAGCCACAACAGGCAGGGGATTTTCATGACGCACTCAGATTTCTCTTCGTATGTAGATACATGGATGACTTGCTGGCATTCAATATTCCGGATATGGAAGGCTACGTATATCTGAACGGGTCCGGCGCTGCAGGGATTTATCCCAAACACATTTTGAGTCTCTCTTTGGCAGATGCGGGTGTGCATGTCCATTACATGGACATTCTCATCAAGCAGAATAGGCGCGGAGGCCTTATGACTGCCATGTATGACTGGATGCACAGTATGCTGACATCCATTGTCTTGAGGTACCCTGTAAAGGATTCATACCTGCCCGACAAGGCTAAATATGGGATTGTCACGAGCCAACTGCATAGGTTCGCTGAGAGGTGTGTCCTTTGGCCAGACTTTGTTTACAATACTGCTCTTGTTTTCCATAGGATGATACAGGAGGGTTACCACATCAGGCGTGTGTGGGGCTTTTTGCGACGCTTTGTGATGGAGAGGCGCTGCTTGTACAATAAACGGGGTCCGAGTTCCTGGGTCTCATCCCGCAACGCTGCCTATTTTCGTGCCATTCCATGTTCGCTTTTTAAGATGTTCGGCCGATGACGTCGATGTCCAGTTCGTGTTAAGATGGGGACTGGTAATCGATTACCAGTCAACGGAATCTTGGTCATCGTCTTCAAGAATGAAGCTGTTCTATTTTTAGACATTTTAAGATGGAGTGCATTCTGAGGTAAGGTTGAGGAGCCTCCGTTCTGGTTCGAGGTCAGTCAGATTGCAGCGCCCTCCCTTCGGATCACCACAGGTTCAGTCCCTCCCTTCGGATCACCACAGGTTCAGTCTCTCCCTTCGGATCACCACAGGTTCAGTCCCTCCCTTCGGATCACCACAGGTTCAGTCTCTCCCTTCGGATCACCACAGGTTCAGTCCCTCCCTTCGGATCACCACAGGTTCAGTCCCTCCCTTCGGATCACCACAGGTTCAGTCCCTCCCTTCGGATCACCACAGGTTCAGTCCCCCTTCGGATCACCACAGGTTCAGTCCCTCCCTTCCGATGACGCGCATATCCTACACCTTTCGCATAGTTTCCCGCGTCCAACGCTGCTCGGAAAATGACGGTCCTGGCAGGTTGCAGACCCGATACTCACGGCCCTTTGTCTTGTGACATGGCAGGGCGGTGGAGGCGTATATCAACAGCAGGCTGCTTCCCCGAAGTTCACGGTGGTTTCGGAGTTCTTTGGCTGCACAATCGGCGACGAGCACATGGTAAGACCAAGCAAGCTCTGCAGTGCCTGCAGAAGGTTGTGTGCGATGGTGGTCAGCTTTCGTTGGAGTCATGTTTGCATGACGCTATTGTTACCGTCATGTTCGCATCATGGTACTGTCACGCAATGGAACCATGCGCAGTAGCCCTCATCAAAGCTCGGTGCAGTTTGAAACTCGGCGCCGGATGGTTGCTCCCCGGAGTGCGCTGACCACGGCTGACTGGCGTTCGGCCGGGGAGAGTGCAGCCAAACGTGGTGACGGGCGGCTTATTATACGGATCCCAGAATTGCGGCGCGGGGGTGGATGCCAGCGGAGGCACCCTGTTGTTTGTGGAGACCCGGGTGTCCTACAACGACGCCACGCCTGAGAGCAGCGCGCAAGACGGTGAGCCCATCTCCCGGGAGCATCGGGCCGCAGCTCGCAGCACTTTTGGAAGAAGCGATTTCCCAACGCTTGTACGTGTACGGTGCTTTTGGTGCGATCAGTAATTGAGCATTCAACCCTGCACGCCGCTGTTCGGGAGTCCTCACTGGTCCGAGTGTTCCATTCCCTTGCGTGACAGGGGTTGGACTTGCGCCTGAGAGCTGGAGCTGCCACCATGTGGGGGGTCGTGAGTGCGCGTGCCTCAGGGGGCGGCATCTGCGCTCGCTTCGATGCCCATGTCACCATTTTGGACAGTGTGATCCAAAAAAATGAGGCGCAGCAAGGAGGTGCGCTCCTCGCAATGTGCTGTCCCGACTAGCACCAAGCTGGAACTTCCTGAAAATTAAGTAGCTCCATTATCCTCCTTCGACTTGATCTTCGCGGCGTGCGCTCTGACTGCACCGAGGGGGGCACATTCGTTCAGGGGCCATCAACGTGGTGGACTGGGCAACGGTGACAGCTCGGAACAGCGTGATATCGAACAACGTTGCCGTATATGCTGGTGGAGCCGTTCATTTGGACTTTTATGGGGCGTTGGAAATCTTCAGTTGCAGATTCGAGGTTCGGGGAGGCATTCTCGGCCTGATAATGTTGACATCTAAAATGCGAGTGCACACTGGTGGTCCTGTTCTCCACTCGTGAGCTCCGGATAAACCGGATGTATGTGGGGAAGGGGGCGCGGCACACACATGATGCCGGGTCCAGGACCAGTGATGATCGCAGTGGAGCGGGTGGCCACTGCACAGAACATGTGAGGAGGGTTTTACCACGTTATCACAGATTGTTGTGATGGGTAAAGTGGTGAGGGCGCCAGATAAACTGGGGGGTGGGGGGCATGAGGGTGGCTCGCAGAGGAACAGTGCATTCACTCGAGGCGGCGCAATGAACGTAATGTCCACAAAGCTCGGGTCCAATTCTAGCATCACCCTCGCTAACAATGAAACGGCAAGTGAATGCCTATCAAACACGAGCGAGATTTCCGATGAGGGTCCTTGCCTTACTGTGAAGCAACTGGCAGAGAATCTGGAAGATGTCGGGTCTTTCGTCAGGGAGAGGTTGCACATGACTGCGAAGAGCAGCGTCTTCAATGAGAACAAGTGCGCCTCGCCGCTTCCCACGAAAGTAGCTGCGGAAGCTGTGAATGCCACGAGGGCAGGGTATCTGTCTCGGGCTGCCACGAGGGCAGCGCATCTGCCTCGGCCGCCACTAAGGCAGCGTATCTGTCTCATCAGACCCATGACACGATGTTGGGAGGGGGGGGCTGTTCAGGGCGCTCTATGGTGGTGTGGCTGCAATGACATGCGGGGATCAGGACTTCGGCTTTTGTGACATTTCAATGGAAGGGCTGGAGATGAATGACAACGCGAATGGAATCCAGACGCACGGCAGCTTCATATTCTTTCAAAGCTATATGCAACCGCTTGAGCCACTGCGTACGCTATGCCAGGTGGGTTTGGGACCTTTTTGGCTCGAGGGTGCGTGTGTATCCTGGAATAGGGTGCTGTCTCCAAAGGCACCTTCTTGGCTCGAGGGTGCGTGTGTGTCCTGGAATAGGGGTGTGTCTCCAAAGGCTCAGTGCGTGGGCGTGTCCTAGAATAGGGGGTGTTGTCTCCAAAGGCACCTTCTTGCCTCGAGGGTGCGTGTGTGTCCTGGAATAGGGGTGCTGTCTCCAAAGGCACCTTCTTGGCTCGAGGGTGCGTGTGTGTCCTGGAATAGGAGGTGCTGTTCCAAAGGCACCTTCTTGGCCTGAGGGTGCGGTGTGTCCTGGAATAGGGGGACTGTCTCCAAAGGCACCTTCTTGGCCTGAGGGTGCGTGTGTGTCCTAGAATAGGGTGCTGTTCCAAAGGCACCTTCTTGGCTCGAGGTGCGTGTGTGTCCTGGAATAGGGTGCTGTCTCCAAAGGCACCTTCTTGGCTCGAGGATGCGTGTGTGTGTCCTGGAATAGGGGTGCTGTCTCCAAAGGTACCTTCTTGGCTCGAGGCTGCGTGTGTGTCCTAGAATAGGGTGCTGTCTCCAAAGGCACGCGGCCTCCACCGGTCCATTGCTCGGCGGGTTGCCCCGAGAGCGCATGCGCAGCCGCTTCTCCCTCGATCCGCGCGCCTGCCTCACCGTCCGCCCTTCTCCCGATGCCCGCAGGACTGCAATGGCACCGACAGCGGTGAAGATGGACTCGCCACTGAGCTCGGCCTGGTGTTGATGTCGATGGCCAACTATCCGGGCAAGCAGTATGAGTTGTCGCATTTGGATTTGGTTGCAACCATGGGTTTGTCGCAACCATGGGTCGCGGCTAATAACAGTGCAGTCCCGCCCATCTCATCCGCCAGCGGGGCAAGCATGCCGTATTTCTCAGTCATCCTGATGGACTATCTGACGGGAGTCATCGAAAATGACGATGCTACTATTGTGTCGCTGGTGGAGCCAGAAGAGGGCTTTGGGTGCGTGATCCTCTCTTTGACCTCCCCCACCAGGGCCCCACTGGAGGCGGACTTGTGACTGCTGGCGCTCGCTCGCTGCATCCGCTCCCGCTCAGTTGAGATGGCTGAATAGACCGGCGGAAGTGTCACATGCCGGCCCGAGGACCCCCGTGAGGATCCCCGCGAAGAGCGACGAACAGGTGCAGATGTGGTGAGGGGATCGGACGGGCGTGGCGGCTCCGCGCAGGAGCCCGGGATTCCTTACCCTGACGGTCATCACCCGGGTGTCTCAGGGCATCGCCCTTTTCAACAGAGCCGCCTTGCAAGGAGTTCCAGGCAAGGAGTATAGCGTCGGCGTGCAGATATCGACTGGACCGAACTCGGCCACGTCGAACAAGGAGTACAATTTCACCACTTACATTCAGGTAACGTGGCGGCCGGCTGCCTTGCTGCGTAGTGCACGCGCGCAAGCTGAGGGCTCTTGCCACGTGTGTCTGTCGAGCATGATGCAATTCGGAGGCATCTGCCACGTTTGAACCTGTGCTGGAATCCTCTCTCGACGGAAGGCGGAGCACGCTGGCGAATACCTGATGCTGCGTGGCTTGCCTCTGATGGCGGGGGGCTCGTTTCCCGACGGTGCTGGAGCAGCAACTCGCCATCAACCTACCACACATTGCTGTTACGTTCTGCGCTGAAAGCTTTGATTGCATCTCCCTTACTGCCCCCATCCTATCCCATGGAAGGCCGAGGAGCGGGCAGCTGCGTGGGGGCACCGCGCAGGTGCACCTACGGGAATGTACTGACGGCGAAATTCAAGCAGACGGTGAGGGGGAAACCAAAACATGCACCCTGTGCCTCGCGTCCAAGCAGGAGATCAACTTCAAGTACCGTGTGGATGCTCAAAAGTGCGAGGCTTGCCCTGAGCACGCAATATGCTTTAGCGAGTTTTGCCCATATGGCAATTACACCAAGCAAATCAATGGAGTGGACTGTGGAGATCAAACGGTGAGCTGCGCTGCAGTAGGCCGCACCCTGCTCTGTGCCTAGGCCTCCCCCGTTCGCAGGTAACGCAGGACGCCTTCTGTGCGGGACTGTTGCCGCACCCTGCCTTCACACCCGTTTCTGACCCAGTGAAGAGCTCCCGGCAGGGTGAGCGCATCATGACCCGCTGGTGCAGGTTTACCAAAACATGACAAAAGCGGTGGCGCTGGATGGCTATTGGAAGTCATCGGTGAAGTCGGTGAACGTTCTCCGCTGCCCAAATCAGGAAGCCTGCGTAGGCTTGGTGACGTATCCTGGTCTCGATAAAGTGAGCTCTGTCAGTCAAATCAGTCTCTCTCTGGAAGAAGTCGTACCAACCTTCGAGTGGCACGTCGATCTGCAATGCGCCGTGAATCACGAAGGTGCCCCGCGTGCCCCCCTGCAGCCCCGCAGCGTCCCCCTGCAGCCCCACAGCGTCCCCCCCTGCAGCCTCACAGCGTGCCCCCCCGCAAGGACTCGGCATCTTCTTAGCTCAGAAAGAGTCCGCCCAATCTGCGATGCAATTTTCACCCCTCATTATAGGATCTTGTGCCGGTCACTGATCTGCGCCATCATTTGTCCGCCTGTGCCAATGGAGGATTGCACCCACAACCCATCGGTCGATGGCTGGCATAGGAGCCACAGCACACGTCAGCGGATCAGAGCAGCGATCCCATCAGGAGCCAAGGCATAGGGCACATCATCCTCCAGTCATATGTATGCATACCGCTGAGCAGACTTTGTCGCCTGGATCTCGGAGATGACGGGGGCTTGGACCCTCTTGATGGCGCAGGACGTCTATGTATGGATTGTAGGGAAGACGCTGGTAAAACCTCGACCTACACCTGCGACAAGTGCCTGAGGCCCTACGGGCTCAACGGGCTCATCTGGCTGGCCTACTGCATCTTCGAAATAGCGCTTGTGCTGTACACCGTTGTCACCACCATCGAGGCAAACAGTGTATCCCTAGATAAGCGCCCAAATGACTCGGATTTGATCAAGGCAATTCATCTCCCCTCCCCACTTCTTGCTCTAAAACCCGACCAGCTGCACCATGCTTTCAGACTGATGAAGGTGGTGGCTGATGCCGAAATCTGTGCGTTTATACAACGGAGTGTCAAGATATTCACCTTGAAATCGTAGATGTCGCCGGAGTTTGCATTCCCGGGTGTGCGAATTGCCGTCGATCAAAGACAGGGGCTGCGCCGCTAACCGTGGATTTCTGGAAGCGCGTGCTCGGTCTAATGCAATCCACTCCTCAGAAGTTATATAGCGAATTTGCTACTCGATGGGGTATTGGAAAACCCCGGAAGCCGTCTGGCGCTACCCGCCCAGGGCCGCACTCTGACATTGGCCCTCTGGCGCTACCTGCCCAGGGCCGCACTCTGACATTGGCCCTCTGGCGCTACCCGCCCAGTGCCGCACTCTGACATTGGCCCTCTGGCGCTACCCGCCCTGGGCCGCACTCTGACATTGGCCCTCTGGCGCCAGCCGCCCAGGGCCGCACTCTGACATTGGCCCTCTGGCGCTACCCGCCCTGGGCCGCACTCTGACATTGGCCCTCTGCGCCAGCCGCCCAGGGCCGCACTCTGACATTGGCCCTCTGCGCCAGCCGCCCTCTGACATTGGCCCTCTGGCGCTACCCGCCCAGGGCCGCACTCTGACATTGGCCCTCTGGCGCTACCCGCCCTGGGCCGCACTCTGACATTGGCCCTCTGGCGCTACCCGCCCTGGGCCGCACTCTGACATTGGCCCTCTGGCTCTGCTCCACAGGTATTCATCAATTACTTGCAGATGATCAGCCCATTGCAGTTTGTGAACTTTTCGTGGCCGAAAGAACTCAAGAACTTGTTCACGGCACAGGCGCGCCACTGCCACCACGATCCCCATAACGCGATTACGCGTGTGTGTGCGACCGCATGTTTCCCTTTTTTGACATAGGGTGTCCATGCTGTGTGGTGTGACTGCATTCATGGCATAACCATGGACCAACGGGTCCCATCCATCGACCGTGAGCCACTGGGGGGCATGCCAGCAGGGTCTGCTCACTCCGTTACCCAGAGACCAACAATTGTTGGGCGGTGATCGGTTGTTTGCATGCTGCTTTGCATCTGGGTTGGGAATATGTATGTGGTATGTGGAATGAGTTTGTGGTATCTTGCCCCGCCCTGCTCTTGATTTGCTTCTCACATCCACTGGGATGATGGTGGGCTGGCTTTTGTTGGCGGATCTCATGCCGTTCAGTGTGTGTGCAACCACAAGCTTGATCACGGCACACTCGGACAATCGGAGAGGTTGTCTATCTGTCTGATGCCATCTCTGGGGGAACCTCCGCAAGCAAAGATGCCGATCTCGTGCTCGATCTCGTGCTCGTGCTCGATCTCATGCGAATTCATTTCTTATGGGTCGGATCTCTCCCATCTCTTACTCATGAAGATGTTCAATGGGAAGGCGCAAGCTATGCTGACATGGCTGGCCTGTTACCAGAGGACAGCGCCCAACTGGACGCCATACCACTGCCCGTCTGTCGCACATCACGCCCGCGCCCATCCTTACATCTCATGACGTGTGATGTTATTCGATTGGTATATCCTCGAAGCCGGATTCTCTCAGATGCATGCAGCTCATGCACAGTCGACATCTGCGCCCGAGTCACGCCCCAGTGCCACGCACCTCGCGCCGCGGCTCTCAAATGCACCACAGTACCCACACGGACTGCCCAATAGGTGCTGCACCCTACCCAGGCCCCTGACAATGCGTGCATTGATACGTCATGGTGCACGGGTTGTGCAAGTGCTACGTTCTTTGGAGGCAGGATGAGGGTTGGCCGGCTTCCAGTGGGGGGAGCGGGGCTCGACGGGAATGCTGAGAGTGATCGCGTTTTGCCGTGGGATCGGGCGGGGGCTCCTCAGGAATCCGCGGGCAGCCAGACGGCCACCGGCGTGTTCTCGAAGGAGTGTGCTCTGAAGGGGGCCTCGGAGTACATCAGCGCGGCGTACCTGCAGGTCATCATAGAGATTTTGATTGTGCCGCTGATGCTGATAGTGCAAATCGGTAACCTCCCTATAAATAAATAAATAGCCAAATAAATAAGACGACCTTTGCAGGTTGTGTGGCTTTCATGAGAGGGAGCTGAGCCCTCATGTAACCTCCCTATGGCCCTTCCTACTTACCTTAACCTCACCTGTGACGTGGCCACCCTAGCTCACTCCAGCGTCATCATGCTTCATCTCAGGGTGCAGCTCGGGGGTCTGGTGACTGCCCGGTGTATGCTGGTGGAAGCTTGGCGCTCCGCGGGATGGATGCTCACGAGGCGGCCGGTGGCACGGGTTGCTGCAGGGTTCTTCTACTACATGTCGTACGCTTACAGGAAGTCCTTGTTGGCAGAGAACAATGACGTGAAGACGTTGAAGACGAAGATTCGGGCAACGTCGTCCGGCATTGTGGACGCGCAGCAGGAGCTGGATAAAGCGGATGATGACCAGGCGAGGGAGGAAATAGCTGACCGGATGACGTCAAAATGGATGAAGGAACGCATCTTCACCACCGTGACGGTCACGGTGTTTTACAAGTGGATGGAGATTGTGCAGTTCGTCTTCGCCCTCTTCACCTGCCGCAATGTGCGAGCCCACTGGCTCGGCCACCAACATGGAGACCAGCCCCCGGCGGCATACGGCATAATTCATGTGTAACGAATGTTTTATACGAGATGACAGATACTCGGCAGATTCGTTTTGCATCATATTTAATTTATCACGATCGCGAATGACATGCTGATCTATGTCACATGGTAAACTTTTAAACTTTTAATCTGTACCGCTCAGAAAAGCTACTAGCTTCAATAAATACAGCAGAGCCGCGCGATTGGCATCTCAGAAGAATCTCGAGCGTAATCCCGTATATATTCATAGTAACCTTGTCAATTTAATACGAGAGTAAGTTTTGAGGAGATCAATCGATCTATCGGGAGGGCTTTCCACATAACTCGATGGCAAAGCCTTTGTTACTTAGTGATTTCGTACATTTCCCACGTGTATGTATGGATACATAGAAAACCCTCCTGATAGGTCGATGCACCTTCTAAAAAAATAGTACTCCAGCATCCCACATTCCTATTTCTAATAATAACATGCCGTTGAACTAACTAGATAAGGGTTCACTGTCAGACTGTCAGCCTGCGGTTGTCTGTACTGTTTATTTCTTTCAGTGCGATATATACCGTAGAGATTATTGATGCTGACGAGTTTATATATTGATGACTCCGAGAATAAAATAAATAGTATATGGAAACAAACCAGTGTACAGCAAAGGTTCTCCGTTCTCGGCACGAGCCACATCTCCCGAGTGGGCCCCTCCGTCTCGGTTTCTAGACGGGACGCGCAGCTCTGTGGAGAGGGCGCGCCTCTGAGGGCGTTTCTCTTGCCCGCCGCGTGACAGGTGGACCCGTACAATTTTCGGAAAGGAGAGCAGTACCCGGAGTACGACCAGTTTTTTGAGTCAGTGGGTGCCTACCTAGAACGGGACATGAGCGTGCAGTGCTGGCAAGGAGGGCATCTTGCCTGCGTCCTCCTCCTCGGTGCGCCTCGCCTGTAATTGCGCACCCGCGCACCTCGAGGGCAACGCGCCGGCACACCTCGTGTTTTTGTCCGAGCGGATTCCATGCTTGTATCAGACTGCGAGGCCTCGAGCCCTGTAAGTCAGAACGCACGCGAGAGGGGGGCGGTTGGCTTTGGGGGCATGCCAGGGCTGCCCATGCTGTTTGGTTTCTGCCTTGGCGCTCCCATGTGGAACTCCTGGATGCTAAAAAAACACCTCAAAGACCTCGGGGAACCAACATTCTACGTCAACTACGGCTTCCTCTACCTCGGTGCGTGGGACCGCGTCCTCGTGGACTGAGGCCCGAGGGATCCCGGGAGCTGCGCGTGCGCCGCGGGTCACAGCGCGTCACTCGGAGTGGCTCTCCGTGCGCGTCGCTCGGGAGCGCAGGTTGGCGGCTGAGGGCAGTCAAATTATTGCGGAAGGCAGCGGAGGGCGCGCCGCCATCCAATGCCATTCCTGGGCCTTCTGGGAGGAACGGCAATCTGGCGCGTTTGGTCGCACGGCCTTTCCCCCGCCCCCTGGAACATCCCTGGACACCGCCCTGGCTACTAGGTGTATGTATATCTCAGGCGCCAGCGGGTCCCATCCATCGACTGTGAGCCACTGGGGGGCATGCCAGCAGGGTCCGCTTACTCCGTTACCCAGATACCAACAATTGTTGGGCGATAATTGGTCAAGTCGTATCATCTTTCCATGCTGCTTTGCATCTGGGTTGGGATGAGTTGATATGTATGAGGTGGTGGTATCTTGTCACGGGCCCGCCCTGCTCCTGACTCGCTTCTCACATCCACTGGGATGATGGTGGGCTGGCTTTTGTCGGCTGACCTCCTGCCACTCAGTATATCGCGTGCGCTGCGGAGTGAGGCAGGGTATGAGCTAAAGTTGGGAGTGTTGCTGCGGGGGCGCTGCGGAGTGAGGCAGGGTATGAGCTAAAGTTGGGAGTGTTGCTGCGGAGGGCGCTGCGGTGAGGCAGGGTTGAGCTAAAGTTGGGAGTGTTGCCGCGGGGCGCTGCGGGAGTGAGGCAGGGTATGAGCTAAAGTTGGGAGTGTTGCTGCGGGGCGCTGCGGAGTGAGGCAGGGTATGAGCTAAAGTTGGGAGTGTTGCTGCGGGGGGCGCTGCGGAGTGAAGCAGGCTATGAGCTGACATAGGGAATTCTAACGAGGCGGATGCCGCGGGGTGGAGCAGGCTATGAGCCGAAGTTTTACTACTTTGAGTCCATTACGATGCTTCGCAAGCTGGCCACGCTCTCCGTGCTCGTGACGCCGGTGAACCAGTGGGGGACCTCTGTGCAGGTGGCGGTGCTGCTTGCGGTGTTTATGGTGTCGCTCGTATGGCACATGGGAAACAAGCCCTACTACTACCCCACTGTGGACAATATGGAGACTTTTTGCCTAATGACGGGGCTCATCACGCTGTACTGTGGCCAGGTCTTTGTTCCCGCCGCCGCCCCCTGCGCATGAGCACTATGAACACGACCCGGCGCAGCTTGGTGCTCCGTTTCTGTGGTTCTGCCGGAGGGCGCTCGGGAGCCAGTTCACTCGCTATGCACCAATGCACCGGCTCGGTCGTGGGCGCCTGAGTGGCTGGAGCGGCCGCCTGCTGCTGATGTGTGGCGGGCCTGTCGGGTTGCCAGCTGTACTACACGGGCGCCCTGAGCAGGAATATGGAGGTGTTCGTCACCATCTTCACGCTCCTGACGAACATTTTGCTGACCGTCTTCTTTGTGTTTTCCGTGGGCTACGAGATGGTTACCTTCGAGCTCAGCAAGGCGGACGGAGCTATTGATGGGGAGCAAGATGGGGAAGTTACCCGAGCCGAGCTGGAGGCCCACCTGGAGAAGACGTATCCTTTGTGGTGTGTCCCACGCTTATTCCGCATCGAGCAACCTTGAACCACCTTCTGTACCTTTGGCTCCGTCTGGTGCGGCACGAGTCAGGCTTCGCCTTCGCTTTGCCCTAAGCCTGCATTGTGGAATACCCTGCCACTCCCTGTGGAGTCCCCCCTACTTCTTTGCCAGCTTCCTGGAAAGGGAGCTCTGAACTCGAGAGTGGAGATTTGCAACTTTCGTGTGATCCATCAGCTCATTCACACGCCGCTGATTTGATTGCACCGGGTGGGTGGGTGCCGTCGGATTGTTCATAGGTTGACGCCATTCTTTGTGTCCGCCTTCCAAGCATATGAATTCTGCTTCGGTGCGGCAACAAAACTGAAAAGAATGGGAAGGAGGGTCCCGGAAGATATTTCCAAAAATATATTGGGTGGGTTGGGCTCAACGAGGAAGTTCATGCTGGATACGAAGAACAGGTTTGATGTAAATGGTGGCAATGATTTACGACAGGTACAGGAAGAATCAGAATCTGTGCCATTTGTACTGGTAGAAAGAGGAAGTGAAAAGCTGTCACCAAGTTTGCCCGGGGAACCTCAAGTTGACGCTTTTAGCAGACCAGTGCAAGATGGTCATGCGGCGAAGGTCGATACATATGGAGACATGTCAGCCGCACATTTAAACCGGAGTCAAGGATCGAAAAAAATCGCCAATATAGTGTGAGCAATGTAGATGGTGCTGCCAAGATCAAGGAATTATATTATAGGGGTTACATATCGGGAATAAAACAAAAGGGGGAACATATCGGGAATGATACTATAGGGGGTACATATATTTTGAAAAAAACTAAGTAATCACTAAATGGCATATATTAGCCATAGTAATTTAAGGCAACAGGTTAAGTGTGTCAAGGGTATATTCGGGCAGGTAATGTAAAGCTTGAGGTTTTGGTCAGCCTCGTAAAACTGAAATGTTCTAGATTGGAATAAATTCAAGACAGGTAGATTGATATTGGCCTGTGCCTGTTGTGCGACGATAATTTTTAGAAAATCATAAAGTTGATGATTACTCTAAATATCAGGTTGGCAGATCGACTGCCACCAACGGGAAATTAAATTGATGACAGCTAATCGAGAGGAGTTAACGTCGATCGAATCCGATTTTATGTAATATTACATGCAATGGTATAATATCATTTGACCGTTAGGTGTTCCGATAAGGAATGGCGCTTGAATTAAGACGTGAATCCATTTTACAATTGTAAAGATTCAAGACACAGGCAAGCATAGACAGTAACACAGCAAAATTGTTGGGAAAAAACATTTTCAATTGTTTTTCCCTCTCACAAATAATCAAAATATACATAAAATTCGATACCAGATAATTACCGCGGTTGACAGACTAGAGTAGCTAGAGTTCTAACATTGTAACTCTCCATGTTCTAGTCTAGTTCTGTTTCATCTCAGCACGTTTCTTAGGCGCAACGAGCTCGGTCCCAACAGCGCCATTATCTGCTTCCTCGAGGGGTGACACCGTTCGGAATGTTTTCAGTGGCGCCAGCAAAAGCGCCATTTGCGCCACCAGTTGCGCCACCAGTTACGGTCTCAAGAGGTGCTGCTGGATTATCTGCTGCAGGAACTCCAGGAGTGTCTTCTGGCATAAAGGCGTCGCCAACATCTCCAACAGGTGTTGCGATCATGGAAAGTTCCATGGTCGCGATACCAGTGGGTGCCTCGCTTGCGCCAGCAGCGCTCGAAGCACCTACACATTCGAGCACAACGACACAGAGTCGGTATACAAAAGAACACAACTGTGAAGCTCGCATTAAACTGCAAAACCACAGTCAAGTAGAGAGTTTAGACTTCACCTGCGCCATCAAGGGCGAAGGGCAAGGCGCATTTGCCAATGCTCTTGCCCTTGCGCCTTTTGGGTGGTGGACGAGGGGGCGTCACATCGCTTGCGATAGTCAGCACCTGGCGATTGTTATAACTATAAATGTATAAACGCTATTCGGTCATATAAATTGATTTATCATAGTTATATTATATTGTAGTTGTACTTCAATTATACCGTGTCTTGATTATTGATTTTGAATTTGAATAAATATTTTCTCGAAAAACGCTGTATTTAAATTCAACAACAAACTATTAGGCCGACCAATCAACGAAAAAAACCAAACAACCGAACTTATTGAATAACAATTTCGACGTGCCACTGCAACAAGAAGAAACAACACGACGCAAAATATTTCGAATACGATCGGGATCTCGCCGTCAACAAAGCGACAAGTATTCGTATTTCTGAAAAAGTGCTGTCGACAGCTCCATACCAACCGAAAATGCACTTCTCTCAGGCGTGTATATTATGTAAATTAGGTCCGGTAGCATGCACATGTGGCAAAACTACCCAGGGTGAAATGGCGCAGCAGCGCCGAGCGATGGATACGCGTCGACAGACGTCACTTCTCGGCTTCGGCGTCAAGTTAGGGGTCGCCCCTTCCGCTGTGAACGCGGACCCTAGTGTGAACCGTCGAGAGCCTAAACGCAGCGTACAGGAAAGACTCCTGCCTTTCTTTGAAAACGTCTTGTGCAATGTAGGGCGGAAGGGTCCTGGGCGCTCTAAGAAACTAGCGTTTATCGACTCCAATCCTCATTTGGTTAAATGTGATCTCGAGCTCGGCCAGCGTTGGCCGCTCTCCGTGACGATGAACAGTATCCTCAGACGTGGGTCAATGACTTCTTGCACGAGGCGGACTTTGGCGCTTGGATGGGGCCCTTGGAGAGGATCAGGAAGACTCTCTCCCCTCGGAGAGTGCGGCAGATGCAGACACATGCTCATGTTACGGACACCGCGCCAAAATCTCCTGCACAAGCAGTCAGTGCTGTATGGCATGGTACGGCAAGAGAAAATTACCGTAGCTCCTTGTGGAGTGATATTAATGGCGCCATATGACCTTCTTGCGCCCTACAAACAACACTCTTTAAAATCGAATTAAATAATTGTTGGACTTGATATCTCGTGCAGAAGAAAAAAACAACGTAAATAACTAATTAATTGTTTGAGCGAAACACTGCAATAAACAACAATAAACAAACATTAAGTATTTATTTGTTTCCACCCCCAAAACAATCTTATTTTCGGCCAAGTTTATTGTTCGTGATTTCAACAATTAAAATCAATACGCAAGACACGGTAGTTATGTCTCATTACATTATATTATGGTTCCACCGCCCATAAATGAAAGCAGATTTCTTGAACGAGTGTACTTCGAGTGTTTATCAAATACAGAGTTCTTGTTATTACTTTTCTTGAGGTCCGGCAAGAAACACCACTTTAGCAAGTTATCTTATCTTAATTGCAAGTAAAGCTGAATAATAATCCACAGAGTTAGGTTGCACAGAATGTTATATCTCTAAAACAGAATGCTATTGACTTCGAGAGCCATCCTCATATACTCTCTCCTCAATTGCTATTCTAAAATCTCTCATTCTATTCTGCACCAATCACAGCTCACTTATGACAGGGCCTACATTCTACTTCTTCATTTGTGATCTCTGCCGGCCAATCCTGACGCGCCACATTAATCAGTCTTGGCCTTCTTCCGACCGGGCGCCTCCTCGGGGTTACTATCGTCATCAGAGCTCTCGTCGGCGGGTTTCGTGGTCAGCTTCCCATCCTCGATGTCCTCAGACTGGTCAGGCTGTCCAGGACCGTGAATGCCCGTCTCGTACTTGTCGGCATCCGTGGGCGTCTCCTCGACACGAGCCACCTCCGCAGCACCAGCTCCATCCTCTTCGTCATCATGAGCATCAGGACTGGTGGGACTGAAACAAGGATACGAGTACTCAATATCACTCGTGACATTGGCGTCATCGCTCAGAGCGTCATCCAGGTCGGATGGGGAATCATCCAGCCCCACCGGGAGCATGCCCACCTCGTTCGGCTCCGGCGTCGGCGACCGCGGTCGGCGCCCCGTATACGGGATGCCGCGATACAGCTCGTCAGACGCGCGGATCTCCTCGATCTTCCGGCGGAGGTAATTCTGCCAATCGATCCTCTCCTGCATAGCATCACGATCCTCTTGGATGACCTCCCGCGTAGTGGCCAACTGCTCGCTCACTCGACTGTGCTGCTCATTCAGCCTTGTTCGCTGGTTATACCAGGGGCTGATCCGCAGTCCCATCTGACGGCGAGGTCGCTTGGGCGCGTGTCCCGCCCAAGGGGTACCACCAGCGGCGCCACCGGGTACCGCTGGAATGGGAAACTGCTCCTCGGGCGAGCGCTCTCTGGTCGCGGCCAAGGGAGTCGCCAGCTGCGGTAGGCGGCTCTGCCGCTGCGGTCGCGCCCGCCCCTCGAGCAGAAACTCTGTGCGGCACCAACTGTTTACGCCCACGCTTCCCGCTACCGCGGAAGGCTCCTGTCACATTTCTCCCTTGCACTATCTTACATTTTTTATTCCCAAAACATTTTTGAAAAAGATTCCCCAAAGTTTGGGGATCCCTTAATCGACAAGAGAACGTTATAATATCAAACATACCTTCTTTCGACAGGAATGATTTCAAATACCAACAATAATGCTTAGTTAATAATAGTCAAGAACATCTGCCATGCATGCAAATGTGTTGTCATATGCACATGCACGACTCGTATATTCTGTGAACACGTCCGGAATGCGTGTTCTTGATATATTCCATGAATGAGGAACGGGTCCCAAAAACATGTTCTAAATGGATTCGTGTATATCCTTCCATGTTATACCTTCGTTCAGCGGGATACATAAATATGAATATCTCTGTACTAGGAATAGGTCCCAGAAACAGTCAGGATATGTCACGAACATATATTCTGAACGTTTAAAGTGAATTGAAGGGCTTGCTATGGAAACGACGAACATCTTCAGGCCATAAAAACGCAGTCATCATACCATGTCATGGCTGCGTGTGCGCACGCAAGGAGCACTGCTTGGCGACCGTAAGCGCCCCGGGAGGATTACAGGCGTAGTCACTGCTCAGAGAAACTCATTACAAATTGGCATGATGATGGGCATTGTGCAAACTGCAAAGCATGCAGCTACCAAATTTAAATGCATAAAATGTTGACGGGTTGTCTGTTCCTGAAGAATTCTGGTTGTGAAAACTGATGTCATTTCTAACCATCTGTAACAGATCACCAGGCCTTGTTTTCATAGCAGGTGACATTGGGAAATTGCTGAAAATCGATCATCACAATCATGTCTGAAATATATGAACATTAGACCCTCAATTCTACTCGAAACATGCATAATGGAATCAACCTAGAAGTATGACAAAGACATATTCGTCTATCCACGTGATCTTATACAACATTAGCTCTCCACCACACTGCCTGTGACCACTCCTCATGTCCATCATAGATCGACCGCTTGGCACGACGGCACACGTGAAAGCGCTGCCAACACCTCTGCTTTTGTGAATCCATAACCATTGATCATTTTCAGAAATCCATTTGCATCAGTCTCCCCAAAGCCAAGCCCTTCGCCGACACATATGGACATATACCAACCACCGTTTACCCGATGCCTCACTCCCGGAGAGCCTGTATGACGAAGGACAAAACAAATTTTGGATGATGCCGCAAGGTTTGCCCGATGCAGCAAGGTATGCCAGATGCAGTAAGGTATGCCCGGTGCAGCAAGGTATGCCAGATGCAGCAAGGTATGCCTGATGCAAAGTAGGTTGGTATACCTGATGCCGTAGAACGGATGCATCAAGGTATGCCCGATGCAAGGTATGCCTGATGGCAAGGTATGCCACAATGCAGCAAGGTATGCCTGAAAGAAGGTATTCCGTGATGCGCAGGTATGCCAAATATGGCAAGGTATGCCCGATGCAGCATGCCCGATGCAGCAAGGTATGCCCGATGCAAATAAGGTATGCCGTATGCAGCAAGGTTTGCCTGATGCAAGTTAGCGCTAGGTGCAGCAGCAGTATGTCGATGCAGCAAGGCATGCCTGATGCAGGCGGCAAAGAAGGTATGCCCGATGCGCGGCAGGCGCGATGCGCAAGGTATGTGCAGCAAGGCGTCTGATGCGTAAGGTATGCCGATGCGCAAGGTATGCCTGATGCAGCAAGGTATGTCGGTGCAAAAGAAGGTAGGTCAGATGTTAAAGGTATGCCAAAAAGCAGCAAGGCATGCACGCATAGGCGCGATGCAGCAAGGTATGCCCGATGCAGCAAGGTATGCCAGATGCAGCAAGGTATGCCCGGTGCAGCAAGGTAGGTAAACGATATTGGACACGAAGTGGGAACTGATTCCGCGCGATCGAAGATGGCATCAGACCTGAGACAGGTCGTCATCGTCATTTCGCCGGATCCGACGCGAGGTGCCATGCCATGCCATGCCACCGCTCGGAGGTCAGGTGCACATGATAAAACTCAAACTGCGAACGGAAGGTCAAGGGCAAAGGGAAAGGCAAAGGGATTAAGATTTAGCGGCAGTAGGAATAGTTTTCAGAAGCATATGAAAAGTATTCTAGTGCTTCTGAAAACTATTCCTACTTCTTCTATATCCTAAACCCTTTGCCTTGCCTTTTACCTCTGCACGCGACCGGCAAGCATCTTTGAAACTTCCGAGTTTCAAAGATGCGTTTTGTATTTTGGGTGCACCCTAGTTTTACAAAACAGCCGAGCGCTTCCCGTTTGTGCGGGATATTCACATTTATTTCATGGAATATTTCATATGCATTAACACACATGCACACGCAGGGGAAACCCTCGGCTGCTTGGCATCTTTGGGTTTGGGTTTGTGTTCGAACCCAAACCCGAACCCAATAAATCTGCCTTAGAAATAAATTGCGCGTTGGGCGCACAAGTAAATTGAAGCCTTGAGCTTCAGGTAACTCAAAGATATGTATCTTGGCAGTATTTTTGCCAAGTTTCGCGCTCTAGGACGCACGGGAAGCCCTCGGCTGTTTGGCATCTTTGGGTTTGGGTTCGAACCCAAACCCAAACCCAAAACATCTGCCTTAGAAATAAAATGCGCGTTTCGCGCACAAGAAACTTGAAGCCTTGAGCTTCAAGTAACCTGAAGATATGTATCTTGGCAGTATTTCTGCCAAGTTTCGCGTTCTAGGACGCACGGGAAGCCCTCGGCTGTTTGGAATCTTTGGGTTTGGGTGTCAAGTTCGAACCCAAACCCAAAACATCTGCCTTAGAAATAAATTGCGCGTTGGGCGCACAAGTAACTTGAAGCCTTGAGCTTCAGGTAACTCAAAGATATGTATCTTGAAAGTATTTGTGCCAAGTTTCGTGCGCTAGGACGCACGGGAAGCCCTCGGCTGTTTGGCATCTTTGGGTTTGGGTACGTTCGAACCCAAACCCAAAGGCAAAGCCATAGGACAGTTTCGTAGATTCTGTCCCGATGCCTTTGCAACCTCGCATGCTAACTCATATTATAATGAATATTCAGCATTCAAGCGTTGGATACCCCCACGCCAACGGGAAGCGCTCGGCTGATTTGTTATTTGGGTATGCGCACCCAAATGACAAAAACGCATCTTTGAAACTCGTTAGTTTCAAAGATGCGTGGCCGATGCCTTCGTGCTTATGTGTATATTTCACATGAAATATGCCATGGAATAAATGTGAATATCCCGCACAAACGGGAAGCGCTCGGCTGTTTTGTAATTTTAGAGTGCACCCAAAATACCAAACGCATCTTTGAAACTGCATGCTTGCGGGCGGGAAGCCGGAGGTCTTCACCGATATTTCCGCATGCTCTTTCTGCGAGGAGGACGGTGAGGCCCTTGTGTCCGCTGTCACCGAATTCTCTGAGATGGCGCGCACGGCTGGGGCTACGACATTCAACGTCAACACCTTCACTTCCAACTTGCCGGTGGTGTCGGGGCCGCCCGCGCACTCCCCGCCCGCGTCGGTTGAGTCCGAGGAGGAGTGGACCGGTCCGCCGAACCCCTTCTGCCCTCCCGTCACCCGCACGTTTGCCGATTTCATTGGGGGCACGGGGATTGCATTGGTGCCCGACGAGCCGGCCCCGAGCATGAATTTGCTCTCCGCGATTGAGGAGCCGGAGCGCTTGGTGGAGTACAAGCCCGCAACCTACATCGCGAGCGACGACGACGACGAAGATGCCTCAGTTGAGCTGCCACGGCCGCGGTACGGCTGTGGGAGCGGCATTCCGAGGTTCGGGAGGTCTCTACTCACTTCCTCCTTGGTGTGTGCGCTCTTTGTAATTTGTGCCGCCGCCGCACCGCACGCCGTTGCCGGTGTCGGTGGTGCCGGTGCACGCGCATCCACGAGTGCACCGGTCGGTGGTGCTACGTCAACTGGCTCGGCAGTCCCGGCTATGGGGGCTTCGCCGAGTGACGTGATGGGTGACGTACCATGTGCTATTCCGCCTCGTCGCCAGCGGCGGGAGCAGAAACGGCAGGGACTCTACATGGCTCCGATGCCGTGGCATCCCGGGCCGCCACCGCCTGCCGAGTTGTTTGTGGACGGCCCTCCGCTGTCGCCGGCGTCGTCTTCAGATGACGAGGCCCCACCGTCGGGCAGCACTTGGCAGCACCACGGTGCGGTGCAGCCTCCCGTGATCGAGAACTCGTCAATTTCTTCTACGAATGATTCATCACCGGCCCCGGGGGCCGGCAACTGCTTCACAGTCACGCTGCTCCGAGCCGGACAGACAACTCCGAAGACCACTAGTGGCTAGAATTGGTCACGCCGTGCCTGCCTAGGAGTTAGCTGTAGTGTAGCCTCCTAGATGTGCAGAAGAGCTCTGTAAAGTTGAGCTATGTTTAGGGTTTTGGCAAAGTAACAGCAGTATCTGACAATCTTGCTGTGACCTGGGACCGCCCTGACCAAGAGTACATGCCCCCAGTTGTGCTACAGTTTCCTCCTGAAGTTGAGTAGGGAGTTTGTTTGCTTCGTTCACTACTAGCTCCGGTCACCACCCTAGGTGGTGTGCTGGATGTGACACACCGACAATCAAATCTGTCACTTGTCACTTCCTATAGTAGGCTGGGTGACCGTCACCAGTAGACGGGAAACACCCGTTAGTATTTATGTGTACCTCTTTTATCAATCTGAGACTTTTACCGTTCTGATATCAAAACCCTTAACTCAGGGTTTATTTCCCGTTATCCGATATATACACACACGACCATATATCTGACATTGTCTGTGCTCCGCTCTCTGCCACCTGTAACAGCACTATGTACGGTCACAGGGTGGTGTGCTGGATTGAGTGACCCGTAGGTCATAAGTTACTCTGACTCCCGATAGCTGTACAAGTACTCGTACAGTACTAGGTGACAGATACCTAGGTCACAGACCGCCTTATATTCGTTTAACTCTTATAATCAGGTTACACTTGTATGATAAACTATTCAGTGACCACCCGATATAATACGGTATATTATATCTCACATGGCATGCTACTTGTGTATGCGTACTAGTACACTGTCTGCTAGGCCCTGGCATCTCTTCATAACTCAAATATGCACCTTGGACATCGACCGGGGTCCCAAAAATGGGTCTCGTAGTCCACAACATCGTTGTACATCATCACCGAGCGATACTCGGTACAAGGGTGCCCGTTGGGAGAATCCATGGTATGCTACTTGTGTATGCGTACTAGTACGCTGTCCGCTAGGCCGTGGCATCTCTTCAAAGCTCCAAAATGCACCTTAGACATCGACCGGGGTCCCCAAAATGGGTCTCGTAGTCCACAACATCGTTGTACATCATCTCCGAGCGATACTCGGTACAAGGGTGACCATCGGGAGACGATCCATGGTATGCTACTTGTGTATGCGTACTAGTACGCTGTCTGCTAGGCAATGGCATCTCTTCATAACTCGAATATGCACCTTAGACATCGACCGGGGTCCCCCAAAATGGGTCTCGTACACACTGAGAAGGAATCGTGGTAGAATGTGGTAAACTGGTGTTAAAATGTGGTAAACCGGCGGTAAACGGCGGTAAGCCCCTATGTGGGGTGGTAATCAGGTGGTAAACGTTAAAATATTTATATAAAAAAATAACTGACGGTAAATCATTGGTAATTTGCGGTGACATCGGTTGAAGCATGGTAAAAGCCTGGTAATTTCAGAACGGAGCGTGGTAAACGATGATCTGGAATGGTAAATGGTCATGGCCTAATGGTAAATGGATATAAAACTTCGCAATGTAGTATAAATATAGAGACGGAGCTGGTAAACCGTGGTAAACGAGGATCGTGAATGGTAGATGTGCAATTCTCTGGTCGGTGGCCAAGGTAGAATTGACAGGAGTGGAGCGACTGGCGAATGGCGGCCAGGTATGAACGCAGGCAGGGGTATACATCATCGTTCAGTAGATAGGTGGGATGCGTCACATACAGATCGTATCATACCTGTCTCGGCTAAACCAGTAGGGAGCCGAAAGGTAGCCGATTTTAGTGGCCACGCGCACCATAGCTGGTAAGAAGAGGTAACGTAGCCAAGAAACCAAGTTAGGTTCTTGAAGTTGAAGTTTTAAAAAAACAGTTAAACTGTAACAGTTTAGTTTTTTGTTTATTTAATTTAAGTACCCCAAGCAAGAGAAAGAAAATGGCTGGTAAGTAGTTTTACTTTTTTCTTGAATCACGCGGAGCGGGTGGCCACTGCACAGAACATGTGAGGAGGGTTTTACCACGTTATCACAGATTGTTGTGATGGGTAAAGTGGTGAGGGCGCCAGATAAACTGGGGGTGGGGGGGGCATGAGGGTGGCTCGCAGAGGAACAGTGCATTCACTCGAGGCGGCGCAATGAACGTAATGTCCACAAAGCTCGGGTCCAATTCTAGCATCACCCTCGCTAACAATGGAACGGCAAGTGAATGCCTATCAAACACGAGCGAGATTTCCGATGAGGGTGCTTGCTCTACTGTGAAGCAGCTGGCAGAGAGTCTGGAAGATGTCGGGTCTTTCGTCAGGGAGAGGTTGCACATGACTGCGAAGAGCAGCGTCTTCAATGATAACAAGTGCGCCTCGCCGCTTCCCACGAAAGTAGCTGCGGAAGCTGTGAATGCCACGAGGGCAGGGTATCTGTCTCGAGCTGCCACGAGGGCAGCGCATCTGCCTCGGCCGCCACGAGGGCAGCGTATCTGTCTCATCAGACCCATGACACGATGTTGGGAGGGGGGGGCTGTTCAGGGCGCTCTATGGTGGTGTGGCTGCAATGACATGCGGGGATCAGGACTTCGGCTTTTGTGACATTTCAATGGAAGGGCTGGAGATGAATGACAACGCGAATGGAATCCAGACGCACGGCAGCTTCATATTCTTTCAAAGCAATATGCAACCGCTTGAGCCACTGCGTACGCTATGCCAGGTGGGTTTGGGACCTTCTTGGCTCGAGGGTGCGTGTGTATCCTGGAATAGGGTGCTGTCTCCAAAGGCACCTTCTTGGCTCGAGGGTGCGTGTGTGTCCTGGAATAGGGTGCTGTCTCCAAAGGCACCTTCTTGGCTCGAGGATGCGTGTGTGTCCTGGAATAGGGGGTGCTGTCTCCAAAGGCACCTTCTGGCTCGAGGTGCGTGTGTCCTGGAATAGGGTGCTGTCTCCAAAGGCACCTTCTTGGCTCGAGGGTGCGTGTGTGTCCTGGAATAGGGTGCTGTCTCCAAAGGCACCTTCTTGGCTCGAGGGTGCGTGTGTGTCCTAGAATAGGGGTGCTGTCTCCAAAGGCACCTTCTTGGCTCGAGGGTGCGTGTGTGTCCTAGAATAGGGTGCTGTCTCCAAAGGCATCTTCTTGGCTCGAGGGTGCGTGTGTGTCCTGGAATAGGGTGCTGTCTCCAAAGGCACCTTCTTGGCTCGAGGGTGCGTGTGTGTGTCCTGGAATAGGGATGCTGTCTCCAAAGGCACCTTCTTGGCTCGAGGTGCGTGTGTATCCTGGAATAGGGCGCTGTCTCCAAAGGCACCTTCTTGGCTCGAGGGTGCGTGTGTGTCCTGGAATAGGTTGCTCTCTCCAAAGGCACCTTCTTGGCTCGAGGATGCGTGTGTGTGTCCTGGAATAGGGGGTGCTGTCTCGAAAGGCACCTTCTTGGCTCGAGGCTGCGTGTGTGTCCTAGAATAGGGTGCTGTCTCCAAAGGCACGCGGCCTCCACCGGTCCATTGCTCGGCGGATTGCCCCGAGAGCGCATGCGCAGCCGCTTCTCCCTCGATCCGCGCGCCTGCCTCACCGTCCGCCCTTCTCCCGATGCCCGCAGGACTGCAATGGCACCGACAGCGGTGAAGATGGACTCGCCACTGAGCTCGGCCTGGTGTTGATGTCGATGGCCAACTATCCGGGCAAGCAGTATGAGTTGTCGCATTTGGATTTGTCCATGGGTTTGTCGCAACCATGGGTCGCGGCTAATAACAGTGCAGTCCCGCCCATCTCATCCGCCAGCGGGGCAAGCATGCCGTATTTCTCAGTCATCCTGATGGACTATCTGACGGGAGTCATCGAAAATGACGATGCTACTATTGTGTCGCTGGTGGAGCCTGAAGAGGGCTTTGGGTGCGTGATCCTCTCTTGACCTCCCCAACAGGGCCCCACTGGAGGCGGACTTGTGACTGCTGGCGCTCGCTCGCTGCATCCGCTCCCGCTCAGTTGAGATGGCTGAATAGACCGGCGGAAGTGTCACATGCCGGCCCGAGGACCCCCGTGAGGATCCCCGCGAAGAGCGACGAACAGGTGCAGATGTGGTGAGGGGATCGGACGGGCGTGGCGGCTCCGCGCAGGAGCCCGGGATTCCTTACCCTGACGGTCATCACCCGGGCGTCTCAGGGCATCGCCCTTTTCAACAGAGCCGCCTTGCAAGGAGTTCCAGGCAAGGAGTATAGCGTCGGCGTGCAGATATCGACTGGACCGAACTCGGCCACGTCGAACAAGGAGTACAATTTCACCACTTACATTCAGGTAACGTGGCGGCCGGCTGCCTTGCTGCGTAGTGCACGCGCGCAAGCTGAGGGCTCTTGCCACGTGTGTCTGTCGAGCATGATGCAATTCGGAGGCATCTGCCACGTTTGAACCTGTGCTGGAATCCTCTCTCGACGGAAGGCGGAGCACGCTGGCGAATACCTGATGCTGCGTGGCTTGCCTCTGATGGCGGGGGGCTCGTTTCCCGACGGTGCTGGAGCAGCAACTCGCCATCAACCTACCACACATTGCTGTTACGTTCTGCGCTGAAAGCTTTGATTGCATCTCCCTTACTGCCCCCATCCTATCCCATGGAAGGCCGAGGAGCGGGCAGCTGCGTGGGGGCACCGCGCAGGTGCACCTACGGGAATGTACTGACGGCGAAATTCAAGCAGACGGTGAGGGGGAAACCAAATTATGCACCCTGTGCCTCGCGTCCAAGCAGGAGATCAACTTCAAGTACCGTGTGGATGCTCAACAGTGCGAGGCTTGCCCTGAGAACGCAATATGCTTTAGCGAGTTTTGCCCATATGGCAATTACACCAAGCAAATCAATGGAGTGGACTGTGGAGATCAAACGGTGAGCTGCGCTGCAGTAGGCCCCACCCTGCTCTGTGCCTAGGCCTCCCCCGTTCGCAGGTAACGCAGGACGCCTTCTGTGCGGGACTGTTGCCGCACCCTGCCTTCACACCCGTTTCTGACCCAGTGAAGAGCTCCCGGCATGGTGAGCGCATCATGACCCGCTGGTGCAGGTTTACCAAAACATGACAAAAGCGGTGGCGCTGGATGGCTATTGGAAGTCATCGGTGAAGTCGGTGAACGTTCTCCGCTGCCCAAATCAGGAAGCCTGCGTAGGCTTGGTGACGTATCCTGGTCTCGATAAAGTGAGCGGCAGTCTCTCTCTGGAAGAAGTCGTACCAACCTTCGAGTGGCACGTCGATCTGCAATGCGCCGTGAATCACGAAGGTGCCCCGCGTGCCCCCCTGCAGCCCCGCAGCGTCCCCCCGCAGCCCCACGTCCCCCCTGCAGCCTCACAGCGTGCCCCCCCGCAAGGACTCGGCATCTTCTTAGCTCAGAAAGAGTCCGCCCAATCTGCGATGCAATTTTCACCCCTCATTATAGGATCTTGTGCCGGTCACTGATCTGCGCCATCATTTGTCCGCCTGTGCCAATGGAGGATTGCACCCACAACCCATCGGTCGATGGCTGGCATAGGAGCCACAGCACACGTCAGCGGATCAGAGCAGCGATCCCATCAGGAGCCAAGGCATAGGGCACATCATCCTCCAGTCATATGTATGCATACCGCTGAGCAGACTTTGTCGCCTGGATCTCGGAGATGACGGGGGCTTGGACCCTCTTGATGGCGCAGGACGTCTATGTATGGATTGTAGGGAAGACGCTGGTAAAACCTCGACCTACACCTGCGACAAGTGCCTGAGGCCCTACGGGCTCAACGGGCTCATCTGGCTGGCCTACTGCATCTTCGAAATAGCGCTTGTGCTGTACACCGTTGTCACCACCACACTGAGAAATAAACGTGGTAAAATGGTGGTAAAATGTGGTAAACTGGTGGTAAGTTGTGGTAAATTGGTGTTTTACCACCATCATACTAATAGTGGCGGTATAAATCCCGTGGGTAATTTCCTATTGGTCTGTTGGCACTTTTCTAACACGATTTTACCACATTTACTTATAGCGCGGTAATTATATATTACTATTTACCATTGCTGTATATAATTTACCATGGTACCCCCTACGACCGGTAAATTGACCCCCAATGGTAAAGTTACCACATATGACCGGTAAATTGACCCCCAATGGTAAAATTACCACATATGACCGGTAAATTTACCACGGTATGACCACGGGTGGACACGTGGCAGGCAGGATGCACTATGAGGCCACGTGTGCAAGAATAGTGCAAGTGGCAAGCAGGCATGGAATGTTACATAACTGTTACCAGATATGCTATGCTAGGATCTTGCAGGCGGCATACTAGCTAGGAGGGTCCAACTATGTCTATCGATACGGCGTGCTATATTTGCAAAAGCTAATTTCATACGTTTTCTGCATTGGAGATCTTGCAGCTTTCCGCCAAGCCGTCTTCCAAATTCCCCGCCTGTCACACATGCAACCCATGGCATCCATCCCGCAACACACCCTACCTTAACCATTAGCTGAGTAAACCATAAGCCGAGTCACGCTTGAATAAACACACACAACCACTTCCCAGCACAGGCCAGCACCACGGCCGCCATAGCCAACACGCAACGCGCCTCCCGTTTCATGGCACCGCCGCCCCACCTGACCCACGTGTGTGTCTCACCGCCGTCGCCAACCCCCTTGGCCGCTGATTCGCGACCGCAGAAGAAGCACGCACAAGCGCTAACAAGGGTTAGTATCCACCCACCCCGCGCCTGATTCGGCGCGAAGTGGGATAGACACCCTTGATTGATCACACAATCATGTCCACTCCCCACCCCAAGCCAACACCGCGCCACGCTCCTCCCGTTTCATGGCACCGCCGCCCCACCTGACCCACGTGTGTGTCTCACCGCCGTCGCCAACCCCCTTGGCCGCTGATTCGCGACCGCAGAAGAAGCACGCACAAGCGCTAACAACAAGGGTTAGTATCCACCCACCCCGCGCCTGATTCGGCGCGAAGTGGGATAGACACCCTTGATTGATCACACAATCATGTCCACTCCCCACCCCAAGCCAACACCGCGCCACGCTCCTCCCGTTTCATGGCACCGCCGCCCCACCTGACCCACGTGTGTGTCTCACCGCCGTCGCCAACCCCCTTGGCCGCTGATTCGCGACCGCAGAAGAAGCACGCACAAGCGCTAACAACAAGGGTTAGTATCCACCCACCCCGCGCCTGATTCGGCGCGAAGTGGGATAGACACCCTTGATTGATCACACAATCATGTCCACTCCCCACCCCAAGCCAACACCGCGCCACGCTCCTCCCGTTTCATGGCACCGCCGCCCCACCTGACCCACGTGTGTGTCTCACCGCCGTCGCCAACCCCCTTGGCCGCTGATTCGCGACCGCAGAAGAAGCACGCACAAGCGCTAACAAGGGTTAGTATCCACCCACCCCGCGCCTGATTCGGCGCGAAGTGGGATAGACACCCTTGATTGATCACACAATCATGTCCACTCCCCACCCCAAGCCAACACCGCGCCACGCTCCTCCCGTTTCATGGCACCGCCGCCCCACCTGACCCACGTGTGTGTCTCACCGCCGTCGCCAACCCCCTTGGCCGCTGATTCGCGACCGCAGAAGAAGCACGCACAAGCGCTAACAAGGGTTAGTATCCACCCACCCCGCGCCTGATTCGGCGCGAAGTGGGATAGACACCCTTGATTGATCACACAATCATGTCCACTCCCCACCCCAAGCCAACACCGCGCCACGCTCCTCCCGTTTCATGGCACCGCCGCCCCACCTGACCCACGTGTGTGTCTCACCGCCGTCGCCAACCCCCTTGGCCGCTGATTCGCGACCGCAGAAGAAGCACGCACAAGCGCTAACAACAAGGGTTAGTATCCACCCACCCCGCGCCTGATTCGGCGCGAAGTGGGATAGACACCCTTGATTGATCACACAATCATGACCACTCCCCACCCCAAGCCAACACCGCGCCACGCTCCTCCCGTTTCATGGCACCGCCGCCCCACCTGACCCACGTGTGTGTCTCACCGCCGTCGCCAACCCCCTTGGCCGCTGATTCGCGACCGTAGAAGAAGCACGCACAAGCGCTAACAAGGGTTAGTATCCACCCACCCCGCACCCGATTCGGCGCGAAGTGGGATAGACACCCTTGATTGATCACACAATCATGTCCACTCCCCAGCCCAAGCCAACACCGCGCCACGCTCCTCCCGTTTCACGGCACCGCCGCCCCACCTGACCCACGTGTGTGTCTCACCGCCGTCGCCAACCCCCTTGGCCGCTGATTCGCGACCGCAGAAGAAGCACGCACAAGCGCTAACAAGGGCTAGTATCCACCCACCCCGCGCCTGATTCGGCGCAGAGTGGGATAGACATCCTTGGTTGATCACACATGTCCACTCCCCAGCCCAAGCCGACACCACGCCCGCCACAGCCAACACGCACCGCGCCATGCCTCTCCCCTTTTTGCCGCACCGCACCGCGGCCCCCTAAGACACCTACCCACCCTCCCCGCATCTCGTCACGGCCCGCCGTGAGCGTGTATTTTCCCGTACGTGCGCATGACCTAGATATACTGGAACTGGATATACTGGAACCTTGGAACAGCTGCCACGCCAGCAAGGGCACGTACAGCAAAGCACGTGAAGTGGATTCAGAAAGGGAGTGAGCCGGACCCAACACCAGGTACTAATCGCCAAGGTTGAGGCAAGGAGTGAGACCGTGCAACGCACAAACTGAGGGGGGGAGCTCACAGCAGGCGCGCCGAGCCCTGTGCCCCGATCCAGAAGGAAAAAAGGCTGGTGAATCGCCGCTGGCTTTCTAACCAGTACCTCACTTTCCGAGCGAGTGGAAAGGCTCCGAGGGGAGTGAAAAGGCATCCCCCCTAGTCGTAACTCGAGGGGGCACACGAGCAGGCAACGCGACCGCTGCCCCTATGGTATGCAGCAGAAGGCAGGCCACCGTAGCTTGCCCTCAACGTGCGAGTTGGGAAATCCCACTCTGAAAAGAAAGTGCCAGCCCGCGTGGATCTGACCTTCTTTGCCGGCTTCTTCTCCTCCTCGGCCTCCTCCATTTCCTCCTCACCCTGCAGGTCCCAGTTGTAAGTTAGAGAAAAGAAAGTCCGCGTCGCCGACTTGCTATATGAAGGCTCTGGCCGGGATGTGCTTCTTCGATGGAAGCGCAGCAAGCGGGGGAATACCCAGTGGCCGCTCACGACCAACAGCAACGGCGAGGAGGAATACCCAGTGGCCGCTCACGACCAACAGCAACGGCGAGGGGGAATACCCAGTGGCCGCTCACGACCAGCAGCAACGGCGAGGGGGACTATTATTGGGCCCCTTACACAAAACAGGACCGGACCATCAGTGGATCCCTCACACGGGGAGGGTGGGACAGCTGGATTGTGCCACAGTTCAGCGATGAGTGCTTCCTTGGGATCAACTACCTGCCCCATCACAACAGGAGGGGAAAGTCATGAGAAGTGGGGAGGAGGCATATGCACCTGACACTGGAGTGTCTCCGCCTTTAACCTCGCCGTGGCGAGCTCCTTCTCTGTGACCTCCAGCTGCGTCTTCATCTGGCGGGCCTGGGTCTGCGCCTCCAGCGTGCGCGCCTCTGCGCTGTGTGCCATCTTCTCCAGCTGCACATCACTCACCAGCGAGCCCGGCCACGCAGCGGCGCCTCACATAGCCCCAAGGCTCCCCTCTGAAACAACCTTTGAACCCGGTGCCAGCATACCAGCTCCCATCTTAGAGGCCGGGCCTGAAGACTGGTTTGCGTCGGCAGTCTGCGGGAGCACTGGCAGGTAACACAACACCAAGGAGCAGTGTGAACGGGGCATAAGGGTCTCTATGCACACACCTACCCGCCCGCGGAAACCTCTCCATACCGGAAGGCAGGAGTGATAACATAGGAGCGCATGGAATACCGCAATCGGATTCTCGGTGCACAATATGGGGCGCAACCGTTGTTAATTACTCGAAGCAGAACCGGCCACTTTGCGCTGCCCGTTCACTGCAGTTAGTTACCGCCGCATGCGCGCCGCGCGGCAGCTCCCGGTTGGCGAATTACACACCTTCCCGTAGCTATGTTGCGTGTCGATGAGCTCATTTCGATGACGCGCAATGGTGGACACGACGTAGGTCGGGTTGTTGCGCGTTTGAAGGGTGCGCAGTCCAGGCGATCCGGACCCCAGCGCCCCAGCTTTCTGTGTGCGCGGGCGTACAGCCGCGTTAGAAAGAAGCAGAAGAGTACAGACTGGTAATGTGTATTGCGCACGAGCTCGAGAGGTAAGGAGATGGAGCGCACCTCGCGCAAGGGTAGCTCGATGTCCGGATCGAACTCCTTCAATTTGGCCTCGCAGAGAGAGCGGTAGTCTGAGGCCAGTTCGAGTTCATCGGCCTGCCGGCAAGAAGCGCACAATGCGGAATCGGTGGCTCGAGTTCGGTCCGTGTGGGCTGATATATGTAGGTTGCCGCTTGAACGAGAAAGATAAAAGAAACGGGTTTCTGGCACGACCCTCTCGAGGAAGCCTCGGAGGAAGCCACAGTCTTGAAGCGCAGAATATTCTCCGAAAGCGCTTCAAGACGGCCCCTTGCAGAGAGGGAGAGGGGGGACAGACTAGGAAAGGATGGGGAGCTGAGTTCGTCCCCAGGTTGGTGTGCAGAATGCAGACCTATACAGTTGCAGTAGCAAGTGTGACGACGGTGATAACTGCCGGATACGCACATTTCCAAACGAGAAACGACATGCGGAAGATGAGTAGGTTCACACAACTCGCAAGTAGTTTGTGAAAGGAGACCCGTCAGGGGTCGCGGTGTCGACAAGGTACGTCTTGGAGGAGCCAAGAACACAGGATGGCGCTAAGGGATGAGTTAATTGCAGCGACTCGGTGTGACCCGAGTTATCCCGCAAGGCATCGCAGCCTTCACTGCTAAGTCCTCCACGGCATTGCCACTTCAAAGCGTTTTGGGTAAAGGGTGAAAGGTCACCTCAATCCTCTTCCAGCTCCAAGGGCGCAGCCACGTATTCGATTTCGACGTCAGGAGCGGCATCCGCAGCCTGGCAGGAAGCGTGGACCCTCCGCACAAGCCGGTAAGATGTTGAACTCGAATTGGCTGGCGTACGAGCAGCAAACAAGTGTCGAGTATATTTCCTGCGGCAAGAAAAATATGGAAACACAGGGATCTATGCTCGAGAACTTGAGCAAGGACTTCTGCAAGGAGTTGCAGTCAAGAGATAGGGTTACATGCGACAAAATAGCGTATGGAACGCCTTGTTCCCAGGGTCACTCAGAAAAATGCGCACATACATCCGAGCTACTGAGTTGGAAGGCACCTTTGCTTCAGCATCCGTCTTCACAACTTCTGCAGGAGCAGGTTCCGCTAGCTTTTCGGGCTCGGCGCTCTTCGCCTGCACCTGAAAAAGAGCAGCATGGGAGACATGAAGGGTTGGTTTAAAACAAGATAGAAAGATCAAAACAGGGACAGCAAGATCGAAGCAAAACACAAGCGCCTCTTTATCACTTTCTGAAAGCCTCTACGCAACAAGCTCGCTTCGCTCTCATTCCCGTGGTGGAAAAAAACTGCAGCGTACAGCAGGGCTGAACGCCGAATCTAGAAAACCGTCGCATGGACTACCTTAGCGGCCTTCTTTTTCTCGCGTCGCTTCTTGCTTCTGCTCGCTCCCTTTTCTGAAGTCGGAGCGCCGTTTACAACATCCGTAACGACTCCGTTTCCCGCCTACAAAGAAATAAGACCCCCGCATATATCGATTTTCCAGGAGGTTGACAGTTGACGTGTCCGATTGCATATCACGCTGAAACATCAGGAAGATCCTAGGGTTCCTCTCGTGCATATCGAACTCGCAAAACTAACTACAAACAGTTCCTTACACAGCCGCATTGCATGGCCGAAGAAACCAAAAAGTCTACTACCGTAAATTTATTTCGAGGCGATGAACGTCCAAGTGGGTAAAAGAGGATTGAAGGCGCTACCTCCTCAGAACCGTTGACTTCAAGATCAGCTCCCATTATGACCATTGTTCGAAGACTTAGGTATCAGACGTGTTTACAGGGATTCGGAAACTAATATATCCCCCTAGGTCCCAAAAAAATGCCACGAGGAACACGGGAAGACTAAGTATCGAGCTGAGAGGAACGTGAGCTGCACCCTCTGCTCGCTGCGTGCTCGAATTTGCCGACTCTTTGGCCTTCGAGACGGTAGGCTCCTTGCCTGTTGAGTCCGTAAAAAGTAGTTTGCGGCAGAATGAATAGCAAGCTCGCCCCCGGGGACTGGACGGGCACGGCGCGGCGCTCCACTCCTTTCAAATTCTACCTTGCGTTGGTCTTGGTGACACAGACCAGAGAATTGCACATCTCGATCTGAGACCATTCCCAATCCTCGTTTACCACGATTTACCAGCTCCGTCTCTATATTTATACTACATTGCGAAGTTTTATAACCATTTACCATTAGGCCATGACCATTTACCATTCCAGATCCTCGTTTACCACGCTCCGTTCTGAAATTACCAGGCTTTTACCATGCTTCAACCTATATTACCGCAAATTACCAATGATTTACCGTCAGTTATTTTTTTTATGAAATATTTTAACGTTTACCACCTGATTACCACCCCACATGGGGGCTTACCGCCGTTTACCACCAGTTTACCACATTTTAACACCAGTTTACCACATTTTAACACGATTCCTTCTCAGTGTGCACCATCGAGGCAAACAGTGTACCCCTAGATAAGCGCCCAAATGACTCGGATTTGATCAAGGCAATTCATCTCCCCTCCCCACTTCTTGCTCTAAAACCCGACCAGCTGCACCATGCTTTCAGACTGATGAAGGTGGTGGCTGATGCCGAAATCTGTGCGTTTATACAACGGAGTGTCAAGATATTCACCTTGAAATCGTAGATGTCGCCGGAGTTTGCATTCCCGGGTGTGCGAATTGCCGTCGATCAAAGACAGGGGCTGCGCCGCTAACCGTGGATTTCTGGAAGCGCGTGCTCGGTCTAATGCAATCCACTCCTCAGAAGTTATATAGCGAATTTGCTACTCGATGGGGTATTGGAAAACCCCGGAAGCCGTCTGGCGCTACCCGCCCAGGGCCGCACTCTGACATTGGCCCTCTGGCGCTACCTGCCCAGGGCCGCACTCTGACATTGGCCCTCTGGCGCTACCCGCCCAGTGCCGCACTCTGACATTGGCCCTCTGGCGCTACCCGCCCTGGGCCGCACTCTGACATTGGCCCTCTGGCGCCAGCCGCCCAGGGCCGCACTCTGACATTGGCCCTCTGACGCCAGCCGCCCTGGGCCGCACTCTGACATTGGCCCTCTGGCGCTACCCGCCCAGGGCCGCACTCTGACATTGGCCCTCTGGCGCTACCCGCCCTGGGCCGCACTCTGACATTGGCCCTCTGGCGCTACCCGCCCTGGGCCGCACTCTGACATTGGCCCTCTGGCTCTGCTCCACAGGTATTCATCAATTACTTGCAGATGATCAGCCCATTGCAGTTTGTGAACTTTTCGTGGCCGAAAGAACTCAAGAACTTGTTCACGGCACAGGCGCGCCACTGCCACCACGATCCCCATAACGCGATTACGCGTGTGTGTGCGACCGCATGTTTCCCTTTTTTGACATAGGGTGTCCATGCTGTGTGGTGTGACTGCATTCATGGCATAACCATGGACCAACGGGTCCCATCCATCGACCGTGAGCCACTGGGGGGCATGCCAGCAGGGTCTGCTCACTCCGTTACCCAGAGACCAACAATTGTTGGGCGGTGATCGGTTGTTTGCATGCTGCTTTGCATCTGGGTTGGGAATATGTATGTGGTATGTGGAATGAGTTTGTGGTATCTTGCCCCGCCCTGCTCTTGATTTGCTTCTCACATCCACTGGGATGATGGTGGGCTGGCTTTTGTTGGCGGATCTCATGCCGTTCAGTGTGTGTGCAACCACAAGCTTGATCACGGCACACTCGGACAATCGGAGAGGTTGTCTATCTGTCTGATGCCATCTCTGGGGGAACCTCCGCAAGCAAAGATGCCGATCTCGTGCTCGATCTCGTGCTCGTGCTCGATCTCATGCGAATTCATTTCTTATGGGTCGGATCTCTCCCATCTCTTACTCATGAAGATGTTCAATGGGAAGGCGCAAGCTATGCTGACATGGCTGGCCTGTTACCAGAGGACAGCGCCCAACTGGACGCCATACCACTGCCCGTCTGTCGCACATCACGCCCGCGCCCATCCTTACATCTCATGACGTGTGATGTTATTCGATTGGTATATCCTCGAAGCCGGATTCTCTCAGATGCATGCAGCTCATGCACAGTCGACATCTGCGCCCGAGTCACGCCCCAGTGCCACGCACCTCGCGCCGCGGCTCTCAAATGCACCACAGTACCCACACGGACTGCCCAATAGGTGCTGCACCCTACCCAGGCCCCTGACAATGCGTGCATTGATACGTCATGGTGCACGGGTTGTGCAAGTGCTACGTTCTTTGGAGGCAGGATGAGGGTTGGCCGGCTTCCAGTGGGGGGAGCGGGGCTCGACGGGAATGCTGAGAGTGATCGCGTTTTGCCGTGGGATCGGGCGGGGGCTCCTCAGGAATCCGCGGGCAGCCAGACGGCCACCGGCGTGTTCTCGAAGGAGTGTGCTCTGAAGGGGGCCTCGGAGTACATCAGCGCGGCGTACCTGCAGGTTATCATAGAGATTTTGATTGTGCCGCTGATGCTGATAGTGCAAATCGGTAACCTCCCTATAAATAAATAAATAGCCAAATAAATAAGACGACCTTTGCAGGTTGTGTGGCTTTCATGAGAGGGAGCCGAGCCCTCATGTAACCTCCCTATGGCCCTTCCTACTTACCTTAACCTCACCTGTGACGTGGCCACCCTAGCTCACTCCAGCGTCATCATGCTTCATCTCAGGGTGCAGCTCGGGGGTCTGGTGACTGCCCGGTGTATGCTGGTGGAAGCTTGGCGCTCCGCGGGATGGATGCTCACGAGGCGGCCGGTGGCACGGGTTGCTGCAGGGTTCTTCTACTACATGTCGTACGCTTACAGGAAGTCCTTGTTGGCAGAGAACAATGACGTGAAGACGTTGAAGACGAAGATTCGGGCAACGTCGTCCGGCATTGTGGACGCGCAGCAGGAGCAGGAGCTGGATAAAGCGGATGATGACCAGGCGAGGGAGGAAATAGCTGACCGGATGACGTCAAAATGGATGAAGGAACGCATCTTCACCACCGTGACGGTCACGGTGTTTTACAAGTGGATGGAGATTGTGCAGTTCATCTTCGCCCTCTTCACCTGCCGCAATGTGCGAGCCCACTGGCTCGGCCACCAACATGGAGACCAACCCCCGGCGGCATACGGCATAATTCATGTGTAACGAATGTTTTATACGAGATGACAGATACTCGGCAGATCTTCGTTTTGCATCATATTTAATTTATCACGATCGCGAATGACATGCTGATCTATGTCACATGGTAAACTTTTAAACTTTTAATCTGTACCGCTCAGAAAAGCTACTAGCTTCAATAAATACAGCAGAGCCGCGCGATTGGCATCTCAGAAGAATCTCGAGCGTAATCCCGTATATATTCATAGTAACCTTGTCAATTTAATACTCGAGTAAGTTTTGAGGAGATCAATCGATCTATCGGGAGGGTTTTCCACATAACTCGATATACACGTGGCAAAGCCTTTGTTACTTAGTGATTTCGTACATTTCCCACGTGTATGTATGGATACATAGAAAACCCTCCTGATAGGTCGATGCACCTTCTAAAAAAATAGTACTCCAGCATCCCACATTCCTATTTCTAATAATAACATGCCGTTGAACTAACTAGATAAGGGTTCACTGTCAGACTGTCAGCCTGCGGTTGTCTGTACTGTTTATTTCTTTCAGT
>LGRX02002006.1:0-21059 GCA_001247695.2 Cymbomonas tetramitiformis
ACGCGCCATCCTGGTGATGCGCGCCATTCTGGTGATGTGCGCCGTCTGGGCGAAACGCGCCTTTCAGCCGGTGTGCGTCGTTTAGGCGGTGCGCGTCATTCAGGCGAGTCAAGCGTTTCGGGTGATACACGTGTTTCAGGCGCCAGGCGCATTGCGGCGAATCGAGCATTTCAGGCGATGCGCACATTTCGCGCGAAGCGCTCCTTCCAGGCAATCCTGGTGATGCGCGCCATCCGAGCGAAACGCGCCTTTCAGACGGTGTGTGCCTTTCAGGCGATGCGCGCCACTCTGGCGAATCAAGCGTTTCAGGCGAGGCGCGAACTTTGCAGCGAAACGAGCATTTCAGGCGATACACGCGTTTCATCGATATGCGCATTTCAGGCAGACGCGCCTTTCAGAGCGGAACGCGCCTTTCAGGGCGAACGCGCCTTTCAGGGCGGAACCCGCATTTCAGGGCGGACAGGGCGGAACGCGCCTTTCAGGGCAGAACGCGCCTTTGTTAGGCCTTTCATGTGCGGGCAGGAGTCAGGAGTCAGGAGTCAGGGAAATGGAGACAGGGGGTATGAGAGTGAGCAGGGAAGAGCGCGCTTGCGGAGTCGGCGAGTCACTGCTGCCGGTGGGCTGCGAGCTTGAGGGTGACGTGCGTTTGCTGTGGGTCGATACCCACCGGTGAAGTTGGTTTCGTGGACCTGCACACCAAGCCATACAGAGCCTTCATGTCATGCAGACCTGCACACACACAGACCTGCGCACACACACACACACACACAGACTTGCACACACACACACACCCACACACACACACACAGCACACACACACACACCCACACACACAGACACAGACAACACACACAGACCTGCACACACACAGACCTACACAGACCTTCATTCAGACCTGCACACCGAGCCATTCAGAGAGAGACTCTGTATGGCTGGAAGGGCTGAAAGCAGGTGTCGCAGTTGGCATGGCACTTGATAGGTCGCAGAGCTGCGCAAAGCTGGCGTCTCAGGCGCCATGGCTGCGAAGCACTGCACCCGTGCTGATGAGTCACAACAGAAGCATCCTCAACAAAAGTTGCTGACCCAATCTGCCACAAAGTTTGAAAGACCATGTCAGGCATGCACAAGCTGGCCTGAAGTGCACTGAGCCTATGGCTGCCGTGTCACTCCACGCGCGAGCCTGGTGCCATCACATAGGAGTTCACACACAAGCGAAAACAAAGGAGATCCGAGGAATGATTTCAAAACCAACGAAGAGGTTCGGCACCCTGTTAGGTGATACCGTTCCAGCAGAACAAAACAACACTTTGCAATTGGGCATTCACTCCAGGCCCGAGCTGGCGCGTCGCCAACCATGAATTCCCACAACCTGTCATACAGGCTCGTCGGGGAATTCACCGCTGCCAACGCCCACAAGGGGCGCATTCACAAATACAAACACAATGAAAACTGAAGGAAAAAACATCCGGCTGCAATGCTGTCGGAAGGTTGCAGTCGGGTGTTTGGACTCGAGCTGGTGCGCCGTACGCCGTGAATTCCCACAACCTGTCACGCAGGTCCGTTCGGGGAATTCAACGTTGCCACAGCCTGCGCAGGTCGAATTCACAAAGTTTAACATCATACAAACTGAGGGAAAAACATGGGTGCGGCTACAACCTCGTCAAACAGCAAAAGTCAGGTGTCACGGCTCGAGTTGGCGCGGCTACGGTTGTGCATTCCCAAACGCCGGTCACATACGCCGGTTTGAGCATATTCGGCAAGCAAGCCCTGCGCGGTTCGAATTCGCAAAGCAATTGGTACGAAATATGGCACAAAAAGGCCGAGCGCATCGTGCACACACGTGAATACCGCTGAGAGTGCCTGTGACGGTCCGCCGTCACGGGTGTGAATTTATGACAAACGCAGCTTCGGGCTATCTCGCCGCTAGGCGCTCAACGGGAAAAATGCCCCTCTGCGGGAATTCGTGAGCGTGTTGTGAATTCGTGAATGTTTTCGGACAGCTGAGGATCTCCAACGCTGCGGAACGGTGACATGCGTTTCTACTGCTATGCCACGTAAAACATGCCAGGCGGCAACGCGCTTCTGCCGCGCCGGCTCGTGGATTCGCAAAACGGGCGCGGGCCTAACTTGCACTCGCAGACTGTAAATTCAGGCTCAGGTGGAAGCATGAAAAGCAGAAAGGCAAACGAGCAACACAGGGGGCAATTCACAGATAAAGCAAGCACAACGTCACGACTTCGCACATACGTCAGAGTGGCGTGACGGCACTCTGGGGATCCGAACCAGACTCTTACAAACTGCTAGTGACAAAGCTCTCATGTGGATTCAAAGTATATGTATGCAAATATCACATTTAATACTAGGCCACAAGAGGCGAATATCACTATACCGCGGAATGGTTTTGAAAGGTTCGGATCTAACTTTTCGAAAGCAGCGCTAGCTAAATACTCAAGCGAGCATAGTGAAAGTCCGTGAATGCCATTGTCGTTTCGGATGCCCTGTGACCATTGGTTCCCAGTGACAGCGGCGTTTGGTGTCAACGCGCGCTTGCGTTAGCCCTGTCATGCATTGCCGAGACGTCATGTGTGGTCGTGTCGTGATGTCACTTCGCGTGATGTCGTGATCGACGCTCTGCGGTTCTCGCGGATCGACACGGGCTGGTCGCGGCGACGTCGATGTAGCGCTTGGCGAGGCGTCGTGCATGATTTAAACTGGGAGGGCGATCTGAGCAGGAGGGTGAACGTGATATGCTCCGGGCGCTCGAGCGGACAATGAACTGGGGTAGGACCGTGACTGAGGGGGGAATGACAATTACTGAAAAAGGGGGTCATGGCTGGGGCGTTTGCTGTCGGCTGAGATAGGCGCGATGGGGGCAACTGCGGTGGGGTCTGACAAGGGCTGCGGTAGCGTGACTGAATATGGGGGGTGTGACAGGCCTTTCAGGGGTGCCCGAGGGACCCCTTCTAAGCGTGTTCATAGTTGTGACATGTTCGCGTGCCAGTGCTAGAGTGCTAAGACAGTTCTGCTCACAGCTTTTGTACACAATAATTCGTATTTTGTGGTTATTATATCAATTTTGACGGATATGTTTTACTGCTGTTTTTATATTTTTTTCAAAACAATAATGTCCTGCGCGGAGCGGCTTTTTTATTTCAGTGTTAATCTAGAAGTAAAGACCCTTTGGCGAGAAGTCGGCAGCAGTTTGCAAGAGCGGATTCGGAAGTCAGGCGACTCCAGGGGCACCCACGGTGCACTGGCGGACCCTTCTTCTTCCCTGAACTTGGTGGTACTTGCACTGAAAGAGGCTACCAGCGACGGCGGCAACGGATCAGCTCTGAATTCACTAGTGATGAGCGGCCTTCTTCTATCCGGTGATATGCTCAGCACCTTGTTCTGCAGTGAATCCAGGGGCACCCCTGGTGCACTGGCCTAACTGCTAACAGGTGTTCTTCAGTTTTGAGCTAATCAGCACGGCATGAGCTTGGGCGGCGGCGGCGACAGAGTCAATCAGCAGTGAATGTGCACCTTGATGAGCACTTCTCAGTGGTTTCTCCAGCTGGCCACCTTGTTTGAAGTGAATCCAGGGGCACCCCTGGTGCACTGGCTTAACTGAAAGGCAAGTGTGCGTCGCCTGGAAGCTAATCAGCGGCGGCATCTGCCTGGACTTACCAGCCAAGAGTGGATCAGCAGTGAATGTGCACCTTGATGAGCCACTTCTCAGTGGTTTCTCCAGCTGGCCACCTTGTCTGAAGTGAATCCAGGGACACCCCTGGTGTACTGGCCTAACTGAAAGGCAGGTGTGCTTGACCTGGGAGCTAATTAGCGGCGGCATCTGCCTGGGCTTACTAGTTAGAAGCAGATCAGCAGTGAGTTGCTGCTCTATGTCTGGAACTTCACCTTACGGTTTCTTGGACAGCTCCACCCTGTCTGACGGTTAATCCAGGGACACCCCTGGTGTACTGGCCTAAGCCTGAAGTAGGAAAGAGCTTGTCAGAGGGCTAGCAGCGACATCAGCCCTGAAGGCGACAAGTGAGTGGTCTTTTTAAGCAATATTCACTGGTGTGATACAGTTATCTGGTGGATTCAGAGTTAATTACTTGCCCAGCCTGGAGTGCTGCTTACCACTGGAGTGACTTTCTAGTTCTTTATCATAATGTGTGGGAGAATTCTTTTATCTTTTCTACAGTATTGGTCAGCTGGTGAGGCCCTCATATCACCGGTGACCTTCTGAATCAGCAGTGGTGTTGCGAATCCAGGGGTGCTCAGCACACTGGCTTAGCTCCCAACTCTGTACAGCGACCTTGTTCTTGCTTACTGGACTGGGGAGTGAACTTCCATGCCAGCTACGGTACCCTTGATTAGCAGTGGTGTTGTGAATCCAGGGGTGCTCAGCACACTGGCCTAGCTCACACCGCTGCGTATTAGTGTTGTTCTTGGTGCCGTGGAGTTGTCCTCATGTTCGCCGTGCTCTTGATGAACTCTGGCTCAGCTAATCCAGGGGTGCTCAGCACACTGGCCCAGCTTTAAGCCCTCCTTGCACGAATATTCTGCATCTGCTGCGGATTTAGAGCGTTGAAACACAGTGCTGGACCTTTAGGCTTTCGCTGGCTGCACGCGTTTCGTTCTTCCGCTTGTTCAGCGAGGTGAATCCAGGGGCACTCAATGCACTGGCCTAAGCCAGCCTGAATCAAGCCTCCAGTCTGCTGGTGAACGAGCTTTGCGCTGAGAGAGGGGACTCCTCCTTGGTCCCACTTGCTGAGTATTAACGCAGTACTTTACCACGGAGGGTGAGGCGGAGCCAAGCGCTGCCTCTGCCCAGTCCAGAGATCGTGAGGCACGACGACTGGCGCGAGAGAGGGTCAGTCAGGACCTTGACACGGGATATATGAGCACAGAGGGGTCGGGTCCAGAATCCATCCCCTCCGCACCGGCATCACCAGCAGCAACAGCGCTCGCAGCAACAGCACTTGCAGCAGCAGTAGCAGCCTCAGCGCCTGCAACCAATCAGTTCCTCTTTGCGTTTGACGACGTAGACGAGATGGATCACTATGACAAGGATAGTCACGCACTTGACAAGGAAGATCTCAAGCTCCACTACACTGGTGGCAAGAACGAGGATAGGGCGCTCTTTATCAGGCGTTTCGTTGACATGGTAGCGAAAGTACAGCGGGCTTACGAGGCTAGGAAGCGCAGGCACATGAAGTCAGCGTCTTTTCACGCGCTCAGTCAACAGGCGAAGAAGGCTTTCGCTGACTCCAAGCCAGACTACAGATCGTTGTGGGATAGCCTGCCCTCGTTCATAGCAGGGGACGATCATTCAACCTCAGTCGCCTATGACTGGTGGTGCGCTGCATACCTGAAGGATGGCATCATGGCCTCACACGCGTGTCATGTCTTGAAGGATCTCACCATGAGAGACGCTTTTCAGGGCTCAGTGCGCTGCGCACAACCTCCTTTCCATGAGCTGGCGCCAGGATCGACATGGGCAGTCTGCAAGGTGTTCGAGGAAGGCGATGCCGATGGCGAAGAGTCTCATGAGTGGGAGAGCGAGGGAACCTCCACTAAGGGTCTCACGGGGACAGATGGCACGGAGGATTCTCACTATTTTTGGGCCTTGAGGGCTTTCATTGCAGAGCTCGAAGCCAAGTTCCTGATGAAGGGCACCAAGGAGAAGGAGGATATGTTGATAGCCAAGTCGCAGACCACCGAGCAGGACGGTCTCGCTTACGTGAAGAGCTGTCGCCGCAGAGAGGCAGCGCTCAACGTCGGCAAGATGGTGGAAGACCCCATTGCTGAATATATCAGCTTGACTGTATATTCGGAGTGTGGTGCATCAGAATAATAAACCGGATAAACAGAATACCGAGTCTTCCCGTTATATGTTCGGGGTCTAGGGTTCCGGGACCGGTGACAGTCATACACCCTAACTATAGGAATGACAGTCGGGGCGTCACTTCCAGCACACCACCTAGGGTGGTGACTGGCAAACTAGGTGGTCACGGAACTGAAACAAACACCTACTCAGCTTCGGTGGAAATAAGCATCCTACAGGGGAACCTGTCCTTTCTGGCAGGGTAACCCCCGAAACTAGCAGTTAGTGAGGCATAGTGCAGAATACGGATACAGTTAAAGCCCTAAACTAAGCCCATCTTGGGGCAATCCGAACCAACAGCACAACAGGCTGGAGGCAGGCTAATCTCAATTGCAACTCTAGCCACTTTGAAAGCGCCCGGGAGAGCCGGTGCCACTGTCACAGCGCCCAGGAGAGCTGGTACCACTGCCTGTGAAATCATTCGTAGAGCAAATTGAGAGGATTGGAGATGCGTCGATGTCGCCGCAGGCAGTTGCACCGGGCGCAATCGGTCCTGCCCGGTGTTGGATTGAAGAAGAAAGTGCATCCCCGGTACCACCGCCCCAGGCGGGTGGCTCGTAGTCAGGTGATGGCGGAGCACCGCCCGGTGAGGGCGGCGGAGCAATAATTGGGGCTGCCTCAGGTGGCTGCGGGGGGCCCGGGAGCCATGTCCACCCGTACCCGTACGCAGTCCGGTACCAGCTGCCGTACCAGCCTGCCGGCTGGTAGTAGAGATCCGGCGGAACGGCTGCGGGCGTCAGCACACCAGCACCACCGACCTCGTCGCCGGTGCGCCCTGTTGCTGAAGATGCCGGCGCGGAGCAATCACGCAAAGGCGCGGCAGTTGCACAAACAACAAACAACAGGCAGACTGCGAGGGACGTGAGGGCAGAGAACCCGAAACCCATCGGCGGTCTGCCGCATCCCAAGGGTTGTCTCGGTGGTGGAATACACTCGTCCCCATTCTCGGAGTCGTCTGTCGCTACGGAGACGGAGTCCACGGGCGCGACGGGGCCCATGTTGTGCATTGCAAGCGTGGGTTCCGTCTCCGCGATGTTCAAGTTGAACGCGAACTTGTCCATGAAGGTCGCGTGCGGCTCGTGCGCGTGTAGCGCGCTGATGGGGTACATCCCCTCGTCGGACACCACCGACTGCGGAGCGGAGGGCGGTGCCGGCGGCGGTGGCGCGCCCAGAGTGTCGGCACGGACTTCTTCGTGAATCTTGAAGCTGTGGATGTTCGTAGCACCACCAACCGCGCAAACCCCGAGGTGGGTGTCAGCGGGCTGGCGGTACCCCAGGTACTCGTCGATGGTGTCGGGCACCCGCTCCTCGGTGACAGCGAAGGAGAACGCGGAGGCGGTGTCGTAAAGATCAGGTTTGCCGTCTGCAATGCAGCAGACGGCGTCGAAACGGACGGCGTCGTCTTCGTCCACGGCGTTCTGGAACATCACGGCGAGCATGTCGTTCTCGCTGTCCGCAATGCTGAAACCGTGTGCCCCAACACGTCCGCGCGGCCCGCCGTGCGGGCAGTCACGATGCCAATGCTTCTCCGCCGTAGCGGAGCATGTCGGGTGCCGGCACAACGGGACGAACGTACCGGTGGGCTTGTGGAAAGCCACCTTACCCGAAGACTTCCCACGGAAGTTCTGTGGGAAGTTGCCGTGCTCAGGGAGGGGCTTCGCTGCGAAGCGGACGCCGTCACCGTGTCCACCGCGTCCAATGGCGTTCTTCTTGTCGTTGCGGGGCGTGTAGCCCTTCGTGTCGTCGAGACGGTTGTGGAGCGCCTTGATCTCCTTCTTCATGTCGTAGAGCTGGTCGCGGAGCTCGCTGAAGACGGTCTTGTAGTCCTCGTCGTCGCTCTGCCCAGCCAGGGTGAGGGCGGAGAACGTGCGCGTAGCAGGCGGGACGTGCGAATCCGTCCCGTGTTGTGCGTGGCACTCACGGGTCCATTGCTGAATGGTGGCAAGGGACTCCGCCGCACGTTGGTCGTGTAGTAACAGACGGTTGACCACCGGGGCATAGAAGACCGGGTCGAGGGACTTGATGAAAAGGGACTTGACCTCCATGTCGTCGAGAGTGCTCTTCCGTCGAGCGGACCGGAGAGCGGCGTTGAAGGCGGCGATTGCCCGCGACGGGTCGAACTGGTTGATCTTGATGGCCAGAAGGTCCGCGGTGCCCTGAACGAAAGGGCCCGCCGGAATCCAGGAGCATCCTGGCGATCTCCAGCAACACCCGCTTCCCATCAAACGGGTGTGCCTCCGCTGAAGACTCCATCCAGTCCGCTGCGGGCGACACCGGAGCGATGATGAATTCCAGTGTCGAAAACAGCAGTTTGTTCGCCTCGGCGCGAACGGGCAACGTGGCATCCTCCAGGTCGAACAGAGAAGAAAACGCGGACTCCTCAGTGACGAAAATGTCCCGTAATGCCAGTACCAGACGGGCGAAAACGGAGCTGACGTTCGACTCCGTACCGTCAAAACGGCCATGTTTGTCGTCGTACACCTTCTTGATGACGAGCTTAGCGGCACGCTCGTCGAAGGATTCCTTTGCCAGACGCTTGACTGCGTCGAGGAACAGTGCCCCTGCTGACTGGGCAGCCGGGGTAGCCGTAACCGTAGGGGTGGCTGGAGTGGTCGCATGTCGAGCTGCGGCATCGTCGAAAATTGTAACTAGTGAGCGGCGTGCGGCCGCAGTGTGTGATCTAGTAGAAGTACCCATAGTGAAATGACTGCAGAGACAGGGTGAGGTGGGAAATGCGAGGCGAGGCCAACGGCGTGGGCGACGGCTAGCGAGTTGCGGCGGGTCGTCGAGGATAATCAGGGAAACAGCAAATTCTACGCGGTCGTGTGGGACGAAAGGACGTGATCAATGTCGGACGGTGTTCCGGAGACCAGAAACAACAAAACCCAGCCCAACGATACTTCACGGAAAATAAACTGTCGTCAGCGCTACCCAATCATGTCCAATCAACCGCGTGTCCGTAACTGAGCCATACCGCCCGTACCGAAAGCCTCTCTAACGCGGGTCCCTCACCCCATCTCAAGCGCTGCTGGACTTCGGGTTTAGGCTTAGTTATTATGGGCTCTGACTAGCCCCTAGCCTGACCCTGCTTCCGTCTCGTGTCCGTGACATCCTAGCACTGTACTGTACAGTACAGTACAGTAGTACAGTCATCGTTTCACTGTCTGGGTTTCCGAGAGCATAAAGCTTCGGCCAGACACAAGTTATATGATTATCAGTTTGTTTCCTAGGAGCTTAGCCGGACAGCGTATCTGTCTTCCTCGCAGGTTATAGGCCGCACCGGCTTTCCGGTGATTCTGATGATGGCACAGCGCCTTGCTGTTGCCATGTTCGGCTAAGTAGGACGTAGGAGGGGCTGAGCGCCCACTTGGGCGGTGGTGTATTATTCTCGCAGTATGGCCTTTTAGCTTGGCAGTGATGGCGGCACGCCTTGTGCTCGCCTTCGCTGCGCAGGAGATCAGCAATTTGTGACGGATTATTTTTTTTGCAGCAGTATCGTCGCGACGAGAGTTGATTTGCTACGTGCGCCACTAGCTCTGGCGAGGTCGCTCCACACGCTGCGGATTTTGGCCGCTCTCATGCTTACGCTCACGACCTGTGAGTTTTGATCTTGTTCTGCTGAGGCTTCTACAGGTTGTCTGGCCGCTGTGCGGAATCTTATGCCACCACCCTCGCTTGCTCAGCTCTTCCGTAGTCTATCCATCATGGTTGCTACAGCAAACAGAATGACGCGGTCTCGCGTCCGTAGATTGGAAACGATTTTTGATGATGTGGGTGCACAGCACTCAGCGACACCGCAGACACCGCAGCTGCCAGCTCCGACCACCGCAGCTGCGAGGGAGGTTCTTGAGAAATGTCAGCGGCTAGCTCGGGAAAATTTTGACAGGAAGGTTGCAAAAGTCGTTGCCACGAAAATTCTCGGAGACAAATCGGACCGCTTCGCTGGCACAGAGACCGACGCAGTGGACATTTTTTCACAGCTTATGCATGAGCTTCGCGCACAGTTTCTGCTCCAGTCACAGGCATTTGCTCCCCTGTTTGACTTGGCCAACATGACTGTTGAGGCTAGGCATGAGGCCAATGAATTGCTGCTTTCGGCTCTGACGTTTCTGGCTCGCCCTGGCTCGCCTGCTCGTGACTGGCTTGAGGCCTCTGGGTCTGACGTTCCTGGAGATGGCAAGCGTGCTGCCCTTGAGGTGGTACGCATGCTCCAGGAACGCTCAGAGCCCTTTGACTCTTTTGAGTCGCTGCTGGCGGTTCGCATCCCCAGCAGCGAAGATCCTGACCGTGGCATCCGTGAGTTCAATGGCCTGTTGCGGGACGTTCAGCGTTCCCACAACTTGCCAGAGGACGCGGTGAAGCGGCAGTTTCTCAAGGCTCTCGGCAATTCGGCTTTATACCGTGATTTGGCTAATTCCTTGGCTCGGGCTGACCAGCGGCAGGGCGTGTCTCTTTTGACTATTCAGGCTCGTGTGCGGGAGCAGTTCCGCCACGGCCTGAAAGTCTCTGGCACCCCTATATCTGCTCTGTCATTCGGCGATGGCGCGTCTGACCTAGCTGCGGCGTTGTCCAGTCTGCAGAAGCAGCTGGAGCGCATGCAACAGGACATTCGTGACTTGAAGCGGCAGAAGCGGGAAGGGCCTCCGCCTGCGGGCAAGCACCTTACCCGCTCTGCTGCTAAGCATCATCGTGCTGGTGTTAAACCGCTTCGCACCGCTCCTCATGTCTCATTTGACAAGAAGAGTGGTGCCTTCGTGCCCCACTGCCAGAATGCGGTGTGTGCACAAAGTGGTTTAAAGCACTGGCATGCTGAATGCCCCAACGGCGGTCTTCACTCTGCCCACTATTGTAGTGCGGTTGAAGACTACGAGACTGACTGCTGGCTGTTCGTTTCCAGCGTTTCTATGACGCGGGGGATGAGCACGCCTTCGAGTCGCTCTGCACGATGGAGGGTCGCCCAGAGGTGTGCGAGCTGTCGGCGCATTCTTTTGTGACGGCTGAGCCCACGTCTCTGCGGCACTTTCAGGATGCGGCGGCTTCCGCTCAGGATGCGGCGGCTGACAATGACGGCGTGGCTCACTTTCCTCTAGCCACATTCCACTCGGGTGCACGGGGTTCGATTCCGCCACCGCCTGCGGTTCGGGATCCCTCTGCACTCGTGGCTGGTGGTGTGCCTACGGCTCATGACCCATCAGTGGCTGTCCCTGCCTCTCTCGGCTTGCCTGGTTCTGTCCCATCGCTCCAGCTTGGCGACTCTGCACCGGCTCCGCTGTTTGCTGGCATGACGATTGAGACTTCTGACATTGGCTCTGAAATCTCTGACAACGACCAAGGCTCTGACAATGACTCTGGCGGTGAGCAACAAGTGGCTTTTGACTCCTTCGGCACTCTTGAGCGTGACTCTGACGGGGGAGCATCGCCGCTAGCAGCTCCGGTTTGTCGTCCACGGGCTCCGCCGGGTTTTCTCCGGTGTGCATTGATGTCCTCGATGCTCTGCTGTTCTCTGTTAGCCAGTGCTACGGCATCTCTGGTTGCCGTGGGCGGTGGTGACAGGGGCCTGGTTGAGCCCGGAGTCACCGTCCATCGGTCTACTGGAGGTATCTTTGCTTCGGATCCGCCACTTGGCTCTCTGGACATCCGTGATTGGCCGCCTGACGATCGAGTTCTTTCATCTCTTTCTTCAATGTTCAAACCACCATGGGAGTCTGCTTGTGTGAGTTCTTCAGTTGACTTACTTTCTGCTGTGGAACCGCCTTGCCCACTTGGGCCTGGTGGTGCTCAATTTCAAGTAGACAGTCTGCAATTCACTTCGGGGTTAATCTGTGTTTACATCCCAACCGCTGAACTCAGCTCTGCTGACCAGCTTCAAAGTGGCTGAGTTCCTGGTCAATCATCCTGGCAGCTTGATTAGCTTTAGCCCAGTAGTGGGATGACCGGGTCAAGACCCCGGCACCCAGCTAGAAGTGATCGGTTTCCACCGAGTTGCACGTAGGTGTTTGTTCATTATCACGTGGCTGTATACCCTGTACCTGCCTTGCTAGGTAGTCACACCCACGGGTGGTGTGCTGGACTTCGGGTTTAGGCTTAGTTATTATGGGCTCTGACTAGCCCCTAGCCTGACCCTGCTTCCGTCTCGTGTCCGTGACATCCTAGCACTGTACTGTACAGTAGTACAGTACAGTAGTACAGTCATCGTTTCACTGTCTGGGTTTCCGAGAGCATAAAGCTTCGGCCAGACACAAGTTATATGATTATCAGTTTGTTTCCTAGCGAGCTTAGCCGGACAGCGTATCTGTCTTCCTCGCAAGCGCCGGTGTTTAGCCAATCATGGCCAAAGTCGCAGTGTAAAATTAAGCGTGCGTGGTAATATATAGTGTGTTTCACTAATATTTTATGGCATTTCAGGCAGTGTGGGTTACCGTGACCCTAATCGCCTGCAGTGACCTTAGGGTGTTACATGATATTAGTAACCCTTAGATATGTCAAATATGAGCAGTATGCATTTTTCTTTGAAAGAAAGAAGCAATATTGTGCTCAATCCGTCACTGTTTATTATGTAAAATCTGAAGTGTGTGTTACACCCCTAGATGTTACATGTGAGATATTTAGGGTGTTACATGAGATGTGAAATGTGGCATAATGTTTTTTTGGTACCTTAATAGGTATAAAATTCGATTCCGTGAAAAAATTGGATCCGAAAAAACACAATTGTAATCTTACGTGTGAGTTTTTTACCCATTTTGCCACTTTGAGCTTATATATAAGACTCAGTATATACTGTGATGTACAATATATATCTTTCACAACTCTGTAAGATATCTCATCATCACACATGAAATCGAAAATGATCTCTTTCATGGTGTTTCTGTGAAGATATGTATATGGTCAATTTCTGGGGTTTTACTGATTAAAACCCATGACCAAAATATAGCCTTATCAATACAGTAATCACTCACCTTTAAGGAACCTCGACGTTAAGGAACCAGCCAGCCTTTGGGGGGGGGGTGGGTACCCAAGTTGATGAGAAAAGCTGGCTGGACTTTTTTTCTTATGGAATCACCCTGCGATAAGAAATATGGTGCTGGCTGACTATCTTAAGGGGCATTTCATAAAGTTCATATATATTAAGAAATCTGGATTCTGGGAGGGTTGCATTCTTGCTACGAGCGTTTGACTTGACGGCACTAAGAATGATGGCCTTCAGTTCTAAATAGTCTGATTCAGATATGATATCATCGGCTAAGTCCTGCTTTAATTCTTTCAACTGTGCACGGCTCTCAGGGTCCATTTTCTAGGTTTGAAAATTTTAAGAAATGTGGCTGGCTACGTAAGGATGACACGTGGATGGCTATGGAATGTGCTGGCTGGCTTAAAAGATCGCGGTCACTATTCTTAACGAGATTCCATGGGGCAATTTAGCAGCTGGCGGAAGTACCCAAGTCGATGAGAAAAGCTGGCTGACCTGGAATTTACGGTTTTCTTAAAGGTGAGTGATTACTGTAGTGACTTAAAGACACTAAGTGATAGTATATGTCAGATGATTTATTATTTACTTAGGCATATGGCAGTGCATTGGAAGGTACATAAAATGATACCTCCAGATACTAAGTAAATCAGAGCAATGCTGGTATAATCAGAGCAATGCTCTATAGTAATCTCTATCAGCTATATCAGATTATCAAGATGAATTCTGAATATACTGAGATATACCGAGATATGCATTGAAATGTGATCAATTTTCTGTATCAACTGTCAAATGCATAAGTAGGAGATGGAGTTGCTCCAGCGATATATGAGAGTGAATGGACTGTGCTCAACAGTGACCAACTGTTATAATGAGCACAATATACTGCCTTCGGGTCTGGAGATATCTCCATCCAGCCCTACAGCATGCTGTTTGATCCTGCTCCCATATCTATCGCCATCTCTGACAGTCCACACGCACATGTGTTTGTGGACTGGTATCTATGCATTATACATGAGATATAGATTGTCACTCACATTGATCATTAACACTTACCGATTTAGTGTAATGTCAATATATATATATATATATATATATCTAGAACATGTACTGACATAAATACTGGGGTAAGTACTATGATACGTACTATCATGTATAGTTATTGTGTATACTATATGGTGTGTAAACATCGTGTACACTGTATATTATGTATGTACATGTTGTGTACATGTTGTGTACATGTTGTGTACATGTTGTGTACATGTTGTGTACATGTATACACTGTATGTTGTGTACTTACTGATTGAGTACACATCTGAAGTAAATTGATATAAGTTAAGTTAGGTTAACTTAATCATGCATGTGTGTCTGTATACCACTGGATAGCGTGTAACAAGCATGATATATATATCAAAATATTTAGTATATTGTAATCTTGTATATCTCATCATTATGGATGATGAGTTACATGGTGGATTTTCACAAATAGCTCCGATGTATATCCAATCTATGATTAACAGGAGAACAGCTGCCATATATAAATCCTGTGATAGAGGACAACTGAGCTAATTCCTGTCGTAACAATCAAGATTGGCATCTTACACTGTTTGGATGTTCAATATATAACACTGGACTTGCAAGATCTAGCATGTTATACATGTGAGTTGCAAGATGTCACAGTAAGTCATAGGCATGCATAACAATAATGCCAAGCCGCTATCGTGTTCAGGCTGGATATATGCATGCCAAGCCGTTATCGTGATCAGCCTGGTTATTATAACATTTATAACATGTTGGGTAAAACATGCTACTGCTCGCGCACACATAACATCACAACATGTCATGTTATATAATGATGCTGCCACTCGCACACAATCACAGTATGTCATGTTATAATGATGCCGCTCGTCGCGCACACGATCTCTGCATGTTACGAATGACATGGTGTCGTTATATATAACGATGGCTTATTAGTGCGATTTCGCACTGCACTGCATGGATGCGCCTAATTTTTGCATGCGTCATTCTGTACACTGCATGCGCCCATTTGGTGCGAATTACGAACATCGCGCGTCATTCTGCACACTGCATGCGTCCGCTTGGTACGAATTACGAGCATTTCTGTAGCGCTTGATGCGAATCATGTACATCGCTATCGCAGTTGATGCGAAGTATGAACACTGATGCTCATTTTTCATTTACGCGCTTGATTCCCGCATATCGTACAATGACCTGCAACTATTAACAGTATACATGTACGATTCGTACATTCGTGCGCACACCTCGTCGCAATATATTCACTGCTGGAATGCTGTTGAATGCGAATATGGCCGCGCTGATGATATTATGTGCAACGTCGCTCGTCGCTGGCGATATATGTCGCAGGCGATATATTTTGCAAGCGTTGTCGCGTATATGCAGTTGTGCTGATATTCGACGATATATGCCAACTCAGTCGCGTTGCATACAATACAATATATATATGTGACTAGTCTGCTGCACACTTGTTCTCGTTCTACGCCTGAGCGGAGGATACCACTATCACGGTTCTATACGAACTTGATATGTGGCGCGGCTGTTATTGAACTGCAACAGCTACGCGCAAGAGTTTGGTGGGATATGAGTGCAGCAGTCTGGTGACCAGAAGTGCTTGCTTGAGCCCGATGCTCCTCATATACTCTAGTGCTCTCACGCATCGCATGCGTTACCACCATCGGGTTGTGAACCCGAGAGCACTAGGTGAACTTCCCGCATCGGCTAGACGAATATAGCCATTGATGCTCGCATGCTGTTCAGTGCATGCTTGAAGCGAAGACGCGTCTTATCAGGACACTTCGGTTCTTCAAGACTTGTCTTGCTTCGCCATCTCGATGCCATATACTTGGCCTCTCGATGACAGATGTCACTCACCTTAGGTGGATGACAGAAATTCTGACAGTACATGTCATAGTCGACCGTACTGACAATACTTGACGACTGTATGTCATTATGACACATGACATGACATGACATGACAGGTATGACAGGTATGACATGTGTGACACATATGTCATCGGTCATATCCCTGACAAGCACGGCAAGTGCCGGCAAAAACAGCCGTAATGACACTTCTCGCGAAGGCATATCCAATCGAAATATCGGCTGCATCCTGTCTCGCTTACGCGCGTTGATATCCGAATTCATGGATATGTCTTTACCCGCTGTCTTGTAGCATCTCTCGAAAGCACCCGTAGTCAGGCACGGCAAGTTCCGGCAAAAACAGCCGGAATGACACTTCTCGCGCAGTAGGCAAATCCAATCGAAATACCGGCTGCATCCCGTCTCGCTTACGCGCGTTGACACCCGAAGTCCAGGATATGTCTTTGCCCGCTGTCGTACACAATCTCTCGAAAGCACCCGCAGCAGTCAGGCACGCGCGGCAAGTTCCGGCGAAGACGGCGTCAAGAGCACTTCTTGCGTAGGCACAATCGTGCGGTGATACCAGAAAACTGGCTGCATCCTATGTCGTTGGCACGCAAAAATAACGGTTGTCCGAATATGGCTCTCCTTGAGAACCTCTAAAAACACTGATATCCCAGATTTAAACTGGAACCTTCGAGCCATCACGGCTCAGCGCTCTACATTTGAGCTAATATCACGAGAGTATTGCTGCAATTGATGGGATATTTATACACAGACCGCATTCCGTTGATGACACGGCAGCCGTTGCTGTCTCTGTAAATATGGATGGACTGGAAACGAAGCCTTAATGATCACAAGAGTTGGGTATGCCTGCGTGTTAAAAGTGATATCCCAGATTCAAACTGGGACCTCCGAGCCACGGCTCAGTGCTCTATCGTTGAGCTAATATCACGAGAGTGTTGCTGCAATTGGTGGGATATATATATCTATATACTTGAGGGAGTATATGAACTTGTGTAGCCTGTCCTGATTGGTGGGACTGTTGTTCAACATGTGCAGGACGGGTTGAACTTGTATTGCCGATGAATACAATACAAATGAAATAGAAGGCATGGGAAGGAGGCCGCAGTATCTGCAGGACAGGTCGGACAAGTTGTGTTCTGCAAACAAAGCTAGACTAGTATGCTGCCCCCCCCCCAAATGAAAATGCTGAATGTTGATTGCTGGATGTCGAGCGGTGAATGCTGAACACAGAGCGCTGAATTCAGAGAGCTGGATGTTGAGCGGTGAATGCTGAGCGTTGAACACAGAGCGCTGAATTCAGAGAGCTGAATTCAGAATTCAGAACTCAGAACTCAGAACTCATTGAGCTGGATTCAGAGAGCTGAATTCAGAGAGCTGGATTCCGAGAGCTGAATGAGAGCTGGATTGAAGGAGCTGAATTCAGAGAGCTGGATTCAAAGAGCTGAATGAGAGCTGGATTCAAGGAGCTGAATTCAGAGAGCTGGATGTTGAGTGGTGAATGTTGAGCGTTGAACACAGAGCACTGAATTCAAAATTCAGAATTCATTGAGCTGAATTCATTGAGCTGGATTCAGAGAACTGGATGTTGAGCGGTGAATGCTGAGCGTTGAACACTGAGCGTTGGATGCTGAGTGCTGGATGCTGGATGGTTGTGGAGGCTACATGGATTGGGTGGGTCTCACAGATTGGCTTTTGTGGTTATTAGCAGAAAGCAACCGCACAGCAGGATAAGGAGAATAGGGATGCGAACTACACATCTCCACCCGCTTCCGGTGTGATGAGCGCCGATCAGGAGCTGAGCGCCACGTTCACTGTAAGGGACTCCGTGGTGTTGAGGAGCGAGCATGCCCCAAGCACCACACCTGTTGCATGGGATTTTAATGTGGTGAGCAGCAAAAACGGTCCGAGCTCCACACCCACCGCAAGGGCCTCTGTCACGGCGAGAGGCGAGCATGCCCCCAGCTCCACGCCCACTGAGGCGACCGTTGCGGTGACCTTTGAAGGCCATACGGCGACCCCCCCTGACAGCCCGTAGCGGCGCAAGCGTTCGGGGAAACCGCGCCCACGCGCTCCTCTATCAGTTCGACGTGCCCAAGATCCGGACATGGAGAGGCACAGGCAGGAAGCAGTGGACGCGGGCTCCACACCCACCACGAGGAACTTCAACAATGATGATATGCCCCCTCAGGTGCCGGACGTCAAAATGTCGGATGACATGCCTGGTGCAATAATAATGCCATGTGATTTGGAAACAAATCGCTCCGACATGGAAGAATATGGTCAGCGCTGAAAGCGCATGTGTCTCGGGAGGGCGTGGTCAGCGCTGAAGGCGCGCGTGTCTCGGGAGGGCGTGGTCACCGCTGAAGGCGCGCGTGTCTCGGGAGGGCGTGGTCAGCGCTAAAGGCGCGTGTGTCTCGGGAGGGCGTGGTAAGCGCTGAAGGCACACGCCACTCACAGCTACCGGAGCTTGCACACGACCCCCTGGTACCAGAGCCGCGCTGAGTGACAAGTCACAAACTCGCAACGGCAACATCCTATGCCCTCTCAACCTTGCAGTGGCAATGCCTTCATGTCATGAGAGCCATGCAACATCTCTGTATGATGACACCCAAGGCCTCCAGCAGCACCGTTCACCTCGCAGCACTTCCCCAAGTGCCTTACAATCACCTTCGTTGATAGTCGACGGGTGCAGCGAGAGCCCTCGCGACCTTTGGGCTCTCAACCGAGGCCGGGGGCAGTGAGCCTCGAGGACTGGCGTACAGAACCGGCGGCCAGGAGGGGATTCACGGCGCAAGGCTGCGGCCAGGAGAGGATTCACGGCGCAAGGCTGAGCTAGGGTGTGATCTTACCTTTCTCCTCTGCGGCAAATAGCTTTGGCAGCACCTTCTGCAGCAAGTCCCCAAGGCTCCCACACCCTGCTTCCCCCAACCTCACCTCGAGTCACCCCCTCATGCTCCTCAATGAAGACCTTGGCGCCGTAGACCCGGGCTTTCTCGATACGGGAATGGCGACTCCCTGATTTTCATTCGGATATCTCAAAAGTACTGCACGCATCAGGGAACCACGGAGAGTAACGAATTCGCAAACCCCTCACAGAGGGGGGAGGCGAGGAGTGATAACATTGGTGGCAGAAAACAGGGACTACGAGCAGGGTTTGGGGGCTTCTGCAGTGCACACATGGACAGATAGTAGTCGTCTAGCTTATGAACAAACCCCGATCCTCTACCACAGCAGCCTATCATGTGCGAGTAGAGCACCGCTCCCTTATTGCGGAAGTTTCGTATGACAAGTCAAGCTGTATGGCCTTCTCGGCCCCGCTCTAATCGTTTATCATTTGGCTTTTAGTGCTGATAACCACACTCAGCTCTACAAATTTGAACTTGGAACCGTCCCAGCGCGCAGCATCGGCCACGTTTCCTCCGAGCGCACACGCATGTCACCTGGCCTGCTCGGAATGACGGCTCAATGTTCGTGCAGGATAGGGGGCAACCATTCGCCAGGAGACATTCAGCTATATCCGGTCGAGGACGCGAAGGGCAGCTGAGCGCACCATTCACGGCGTCCACGATTGGGACGGGTTGCCAGCTGCACACGATGTGATCCCACGTCATCAACATGCTGGCAAACCCTACCTGTGTGGCCCATAGCACGTCAGTTCGCCTGGTCATAGCAAACTCCGATAGGAGGATCATGGCAACTCCTATCGAGAGGATCGCGTTCCTTGCGCACCGTTCCCTGCGTGCCTGTGGCCTGGTGAACAGTGGCCATGGAGTCTGTGACGAGGTCTGGACAAATTGTGAAGGTGACACGCTGAGATTGGCGGGTGTTGCTGACCAGGTGACTTCACAATTAACCTAATCGAGATAGACGCGGATTCATAGAGGCGCCCGTGGAGCAGAACTGCGCCCATCAGCATCGCTCAGCAATGGTCCAACATCGAGCTCTGCTTTAGGCGGCCCCCATGACACGTGGCACACAATGTGACCACAAAATGCGCAGCGTATCTGACCCGTAGGAGGCATTCTGTGCACCCATCTTAGACACACTGCGCGCTGCTCTGGGGAACGCGTCGGCCAATGAGATGCAGGGCACCACCTGCGGATCATCACTCGCCACTCTTTTGTCTCCCATCAGGTACATCCGCACCGGCACTGCCCTGTCACCCCGACACTCCCTCGCATCCGCCCTCCAGGCTCCTCATTCTGATCCAGGCTTCGTCATTTCTTATACCATCAGCTCGACCAAGCGTGCACTCACCAAAAGTGTAAAAAAGCATTTAGGCAGTCACGGCATCACCGAACCGAGGCATCAACACGAGATCTCCATGACGATCACACGTCATCTCGCTCTCTTCCACCGTGTCGAGCACATGTCGTGTTGCTCTCTCTCAACTGACAGCGCTGCGCACCTGATGCTCTTGTTTGGCTGAGTGGTCGAGCTGGGCAGTGTGGAAGTTGAGGTGTCATATGTTTCCATATCCATCCCGTCTTCGATGCTCTACGTTCTCCACATCCCACCACGTCATTCCCAGCCCGAGGCCAACCGACAGGGAGCCTGCACATGGCCCTTCGTGGCTCCAAAAGCCACGTCATCAGCAGGGGCGCTCACCTTCCACAGCTGCGTTTGCACCTGCTGAGAGAGCTGCATCACACTCCCTGCGCTCCCGTACATTATGTACATTGCCTCCTGCACCACACCCTCACAACTGGCCAAGCCTCACACCACGCTGGCCGCATTCCCCACTGCAAGGGGTATGGAATGCGTCACAGACAGCATCTTGGGCGGACCACGGCTGGAGGCAACTTTGCTATCGAGAACACAGAGAGAAGTGAAGGAGGTTAAACTGTGGCTGCTCTGCCCCCCGGGTGAGGAGTCAGCAGCGGTGTACTGAATACGCGAGTGAGCGGCCCGCATCTGCAACCGGCACCTGGTGGAGGGGCTCAGCAGCAAGAAGGGAGGGGGCAGCATTACTATGCACGGGAGCAGATATGGAAGGGCAGCTGTCACCTTGAGGGAGTTGTAGAAGTGAGCCCTGACGGTCTGGCTGTCGTTGCACTTCAGCAGAACTTCGTCCGGGAAGGTCCGAAAGTGCACCTGGGAGGTGGCCCTCAACCCGGGCTCTGGTCACCCTGAAAAAGGCAGGAGGAGGAGGAAGAGAAGGAGAAGGCATGCGTGGACTGTATGGAGATTCAAGGGCTCCGCTTCAGACGAAGTGCTCGGCCGGCAGCTGTGACTGCAGCGATCAGTAGTGGCCACTGTCATATATAGGGGTCTCTCGACTTTCTTTTCTGTGACATA
>LGRX02002008.1:0-57348 GCA_001247695.2 Cymbomonas tetramitiformis
CTCAGGACATCTAGGCCGTCAGATGGCTTTGCTCTTCCAGACAGTCGACTCTTCAGGACATCTAGGCCGTCAGATGGCTTTGCTCTTCCAGGCAGTCGACAGGTTGACCCTCAAATGGTTTTATCTTCGAGACAGGTTGACTCTTCAGGAGAGGTTGACCCTTGGAAGGGTTTTGCCCTTGAGGACAGGTTGACTCTTCAGGAGAGGTTGACCCTCAGAAGGGTTTGCCCTTCAGGACAGGTTGACTTTTCAGGCCAGGTTGACTCTCAGATGGGTTTGCCCTTCAGGCCAGGATGACTCTTCAGGCCAGGTTGACTCTCAGATGGTTTTGCCCTTCAGGACAGGATGACTCTTCAGGCTAGGTTGACTCTTGCTAAGATGGTTTTGCCCTTCAGGGCAGGTTGACTCTTCAGGCCAGGTTGACTCTCCCAGATTCAGGTTGGCCCTCCCAAATGAATTGGCAGCGTGGGCTGTGCTAAGTCACGAGCTCGGGTCCCTCGGGCCTCCTGCCTCTGAGCAATCAGCTGCTCTTTGGCGTGCGACAGCTTTGTGTCACACACACACCTGAGGCCCGAATGATGCTATGCCACGTGTGCCACGGCGTCGTTGGGATGTGACTGCGATCAAAGCGGGGCTGGGCTCAATGCAGCTGATCAGTCCGCCTACATGAACACTCTCGGGGATAAGGATCCCGTGCTCAAGGTTGCGTCGAAGGTGGGTCTTGCACTCCCTGAAGCTTCCTTGCAGCTGCAGGTGTTCGGCGCGCATGTTGCCTTAGATCCGGGGAGCTGCGTGCTGACACCCTGATGGCCTTCCTCCCTGTGCAGCATCGCTCAAGTATGGGGCATCGATATGCGAATTAGCGCCCTTGTACTCTGGGCGGGGAGCCAAGCTGTGGAATATTCTTCTTTGCGTGCACTCTTGGCGGGGAGCCAAGCTGTGGAATATTCTTCTTTGCGCGCACTCTGGGCGGGGAGCCAAGCTGTGGAATATTCTTCTTTGCGTGCACTCTTGGCGGGGAGCCAAGCTGTGGAATATTCTTCTTTGCGCGCACTCTGGGCGGGGAGCCAAGCTGTGGAATGTTGCAACTGCAGCACTCTGGTAGGGGGGCCAGCTGTGGAATATTCTTTCTTTATGCCTCTAGTAGGGAACCGAGCCTTTGGAATCATTACACTTTGTGGCTACTGCATGGGCGGGGCAAAGCTGTGAATATTCTGCTTTGTGTGCACTCTGGGCGGGAGGCCAAGCTGTGGAATATTCTGCTGCAGGCACTTCCCAGAGGCGGGAAGCCAGCTTGTGGAATGTTGCTGCCACTCTGGGCGGGGAGCCAACGGCTGTGGAATGTTCCTTTGCCGCACTCTGGGCGGGGAGCAGGCTGTGGGATGTTCTTCTTTCACCGCGCCTCGGGCGGGGGAGCCAAGCGGTGAATATTCTGCTACTTGCTGCGCGCACTCTGGGCGGGGAGCCGAGCTGTGGAATATTCTGCTTTGCGAGCACTCTGGGCGGGGAGCCAAGCCGTGGAATATTCCGCTTTGCGTGTACTCTGGGCGGGGAGCCGAGCTGTGGAATGTTCTGCATGTGCAGTTTGCCCCACGTGCATTGATGGTGGTTGACCTGGATCCCGAGAGCCTCGTGACATTGGCATCAGATGCGTCTTAACCATCAGAACCAGGCATTGTCATCTCAGCCAGCGTGCCCACGTCATTTCGGCCAGCGTGCCTATGTCATCTCAGCCCGCGTGCCCATGTCATCTCAGCCAGCGTTCCCTTGTGGGTTTCGCAGGAATGGCGGATGTGTGCAGGGTGGTGGCCCGAGCGTGGGTGGGAGGGTAGGCGGTGCTGGGTGGTAACACGGAAGAGAGGGGAAGTGGGTGGAGCTTCAGTGTGCTACTCGGCGATGCTGAAAGTCCAGGGTAGAACCCTGGGGGTGGTTTGTGGGCGCTGCCTGGGCTACAGCGGGTCCAAAGTGTGTGCGCGGTATACCCGTTTCCGTTGACTATATATGGAGAGTCCAGTGACCTGCTCGGGGCGATGTTGGGATGTTTGTTTTGTGCCAGAATAAGGTAGGAGTGCTGTCAATAGACAAAGGAGAGGCTGGCAAGTTCGAGGTCTTGCTGATACCAGGTACGCATGTCCTGTTTCCAGATTCCGAGGAGTGTGCATCGGCCCACTCATAGGGATCGGGTTTGGTACTGAGTGCTCGATTCGAGGGCTGCACGAGCGCGTGCTCCTGGGTGGAATTTGCGGATGCGGGGCGCGCGGTGCGGGTGCTCAGGGTCGCAGTACAACCGGAGTCCGGGCGGCCCGGGAAGCAGCATCAAGAAGGAGAACGTCAAGGTTCTGCACTACAAAGTAAGACAGCCGTGGCAGGACGGAAGAGATACCCGTGCATAGGCCGAGGGGAGTGCGGTGTGAATGTGTCGAAGCAGCTATATGAGGTGCAGACATTCCACGTTGATTTCGATCACCTTCGTGAGTGGTCAAGAGGGGTAATCGCGCAGAGTGTGCCAGAAAGCGCAGAGGAGGTTTGCAGTTTCACAATTCAGCGAAAGCCTTCAGGCGGAATCTGTGCTCGCACATTGAGCTCGGATCTGTGGATTATTGTAGCACGGATATCGCTCTCGACTGAGTGTGCAAGCCGCTGCTTGAGAACGGGTACCGAAAGGGGCGGAGCTGTTGGGCAGCACGCTTGATGGCCCAGGATCCGCGGTAGGGGGGATCCTCGGTGTGCTTGTATTCGCTCGCATCGTGTGCAGGTGGTTGAGCAAACTAATCGCCTCCTAATTCTGAGAGGATGATATGCTTGGAGGTTCTTCTGGCTCTTCCCCGTCGCATGCACTGCGAAGAGAATGTGCGGCTCCGAGCGACGTGATTGGCATACCTGAGCACCCTCTGCTGATCTGGCTGCAGGGTGGACGGAAGGAGGGCATGTATGTGACGTACAACGCGCTGAAGAAAGGTTATAAGGCGCTGTATGCCCTTAAGGGTATGACCTAGAATGGTGTTAGACAGCGAGAGGCATAACACTGAGCTCCGCCGAGTGACCGGGCGCACGCGCTGTGCCATGTATTCTAGTTTGCATGGTTATAATTTACTTCCCACTGTGAGGCTCATGTAAGATCCAGGGACAAGATAAGACTTTCCTCGAGTCAATGTGGCATTGTAATTTTAACGTGGGTGGAAATTTGGAATGATTCATCCAGCCAATCAGCTCTGCACAGTCCCCCCCTCTGCCCGAGCCCCAGCCTGGGTTACCTTGACCATCACGGCGACATTTCTGTTTGAGACTTCTTACTGCATCTGCTCCGCTGCAGCGTGAGCTTGTTTGACTGTCTCTTGCAGCAGTTGTGACCATCTCACCGATGCATGCAGTCCTCCTTCGGGCACCGTTGTCTCCGCCCATATCGCCACGGATGCCCAGGGCGCCTTCTGTACCCATCCACACTCATTTACCAAGCATCGCCTAGCGCTTCTCCTTGACGCCGAGCTGGGCTGCTGAGGTGGACTTGCTTCTCCCGAAGCCCCCAGTGCTGCTGAGGGGGGCCTGCTGACATCTGAAACCGGCGACTGCTAGCACAGCGCTTAAGGCCCGACCAGTGCTTGAGGTGGCCATGCTGCACCCCACGGGTCCTGACAATGATGCGCGGTTGTGCCATGTTGTAGCTCGCCGCCCAAGTGGCCCAAACGAAACGCACTTGAATGTCGCCGGGCAAAACAAATTTCCACCACCATGATCTTCTGCTTCTCAGGGTACTGAAGCCCAAGGCTATGCCAATCTTGAGGCCGGCTTAGTCAAGTCATTGCCCCAGGATGATTTGGCACACTGGTGTTTTCGGTGTTGTGTTGTCATGTCCGCTCTGAGCATCAAGTTTTCGGAGGTAAAGGGCGTTGAACCTCTTGGTATTTGTGTGGCTTCTCACTCCACATTGCGGAAGCTGGAAGGAGCAGGACATACAAACACTAGCAGATGTGCGATCCTCACCAGCCCACAAGACCAGGTGGCAGGGACGGGCCAAGTGCTTTCGAGCGGTAACCCGGGAGTGCGGCACAATGTAATTCTTTACATACAACTCAAGTGAGAACTTGCTCAGATTGAAACTTACTGTGGTGTCACACATGCCATGATGCAGCCCAGTGCACCATGCTGCGCCAATCAAGGGTCTTTCAGGGCGGTTTGAGCGCTTGTTAGGAGTGTCCTTGTCCGCCGGCGCGCTGTAGGAGTAAGCAAACCAGCAGCTTCCCGATAATTTGGAAGGGTGTCACTTAATGTTTGGACCTCTAATTCTCCATAATTTGTACCGTTGATATGTCGGAGGTGTTGCTGAATGACCAGGATTGCACGACCCTGGTACCACCGTTGTTGTCAATGGTATCTTGGGCTAGGCAAATTAAGGGGTAATAATGTGCAGAATATCTCGCATAAAACACGATCGGTACCTCTTTCCACAGTTTTGTAATGTTCGCAGTACTGTGGCATGTATGTACCAGATTGTGGCTACCACGAAGCGATAAATACAGGTACCGTGCTTACTGCATTGAATTTAAATCAAATAATTCTTACTGGTCAAAATGAATGTTTCTAAATCAATACCGAAATTTAATTCATCCGGTCGGCACGGAGCCGATCAACAAACAAGTAAAGCGGTCCCATAATTAGATAATGGGATTGCGTGTGCCATCAGACAAGGATACATATATATATATATATATATATGTGGGGTTATTTCAATATGAGCGTAGGCAAATGTCGAATATCGCAGTATGAGCGTAGGCAAATGATTTAATAGCAGTATGAGCGTAGGCAAATGATTTAATAGCAGTATGAGCGTAGGCAAATGATTTAATATTGTCATTTTCAAGTAGGCAAGTCATTACAACTGATAATCGTGTAAGCAAGTCATTACAGATGATAATCATTACACATAATGCCGAAAAGGCTTCAGATGCTGCAGAAATATGAGGACACATATTATTGATGCTGTGCACATCATTGATGATATTAGACATATTAGTCCAACGTATTACTTACTGAATAGGCCAACTACGAGCTAAAGATACAATGAGGGGTCATTCTGCTCGTCAATTCAGGCAATACGTGGGCATTTTGAAGCACGGCGCGCTACTCGCTTGCACTTTGAACAAGTGAAGGTCCTCTTGGGTCCGTGTTTCTCTAGCACGCCTGGCTTGCGCTTCTGAGACTTCGGCCGGCCCTTCCTTATGGGTGCTGCAGGTGGCAACTTCAACCCTGGGCTGTACAACTCATGCACGTGTGCTTCAGACAAGTTGAGAATATCAGGAAATGCGAGCTCCTCCGGATAGTGCGCCTGCCAACCTCTCACTGGTTTTCTGGGATCCACAAACTGAGTCCAGTCCAAGCCTACAAAGCGGGCATGCGCAAGGTTGTGGTGACAAGGGAGCCCCGTTTGCGCTCAGGCACACCGCAATCACAAGCTGCAAAAGTAACCAGCTTACTCGTGTACCCCACGCCCGATCATGATGTGGACTCCACACGTGCAACGCTCTTGACGTTCCGCGAAACAAATGAGACGCCACTGTTGATAGTGGCCGCCTTCTCTGCAACATCTTCAAGCTTGCGGAGCATGGCGCTATGGAGCGGGCCTGTGGCGGCATGCGCATTCCCCTTGTTCTCGTAAAAGCGTCGGGCACACTCCTTCACTAAAGTCAAAAGCGTGACTGTCAGATGCACTCCGGTAGCAAATTCCTGCCTCACATAATTGTTGGCGAAGTTCGTAGCCTCCACGGTACTGTTCACCGACTCGTCATGCAACTCCCCACACGCCGCAATGTACTGTGCATCGTCAGGCACCATCCCAAGATATTCCGCGGCTTGCGGGGAATATGCGGCCTTGGTGTCAGCTAATTGGAGAAGGGTCAAAGCTTTCACCGCTTTTTCATACAGTCCGCGTGCTTCCGATCCGTCAGGTTTCACTGTCGTGGATACGTTTTCCGTCACGTTGAAAGTTGAAGGTCTTGCTGCCATGCGTCATTGTCGCGCTGGACAGTGATCATCATGTAGTCCCCCTGTCGCACTCCTGCCTAGGATACTCACAAACGAGAACGAGCACTCGCATACCTGCAGCTTACACATACTAAGGATTTGTATGGTGATCCTTATGATTGCCGTGAGCGACGTGAGATATCAGATCAGGATAAGGGGATGGAAGCAGCATGCGGGGTAAGGTGAGCGCTGGGATAGCCGAAAGGCGTCCAAATATCCATTTGAAGATGGAGCGACTTACTGCCTGGGGTCCCCCCAGCGCCTACCGTTGCAATGATGCTCGACAAGATCGTACATGTTAGCTTCAGCGACGGTAGACACATGCGCAGCGACGCTGCAGGCATACTTCTGTCCACGACGCTCACCCGCAGGCTTGGACTTCTGCTCGTACAAAAACTCATTGTGCTCCACATCTACGAGCACCTCGAGCATCTGAGCAGACGTGAGTGTAACCACCTGGCACGTGTGCCCTTACTCTCGCAGCATCGCTGCCAGAACAGGAAGCTTCGCCAGCTCGCCAGCAGGATCCCCCAGCGAACGTGGCTTTCGCCTGAGCCATAACTGCGTGCACAAGGCTCTTGGGGGGGTCCAAGCTCACATACAGTTTAAGATCTGTTTTCAGCTGTTTGTGGGTATAAGTCTTGTCCTCGCCAAACTTCGGTGTCGCTATGGGCGCCAACTGAGCGGGAGAGTATGCAGTGCCAGTCATCCGCCGTTGCTGGACGGAAAGCACGCGTTCGTGCATGTATGGGGGGCATACGTGACACAACGCCATTGACCCTTCACGTATGACCGCCACTCGATACAGTGCTCGCAGTCTTTGTTCAGGAGACACCCAGCAAGTATGTGGTCCACATTTTTTAAACAGCGCTTGCCCAGCCCAGCATGCGGGTTGGAAAGCTGAGGCATTTTCCCGCCGCGCACAGACACTTCCACGATGAGAAGCAAGGCTTCATCACGCGAGGGCGCTACCTTGCCTTCGAAGATGAGATGGTCTGGGGGCGTTCGCTTCAAGATTTGCAAGGTGGTGGGGACACGTGCTGCCTGGTCGCGATTAAGATTTCCTTGGAATAAGGACGCCCGCAGCTCATTTCGAAGTTTTGCAGTGCAATGCCGCTTCTGCTATCGCCGATGTTCTTCATATCCAGCCTGGCGTTCAGCAGTGGGGGGATCATCTTGCTCTTCCTGTTGAGAATCATTTTCCTCCTCAGGTTCCTCCTTAGGTTCCTCCTCTTTCTCCTCAGGTTCCTCCTCATCATCCGCAGGTACCTCCTCTTCCCCGGTATCTGCGTTGTGCACGAACGCATGCACGCGTGGAAGTAGTGAAGGAGGCACAGAGGGGCACAACGAAGAAAATAATGAGTGAAGTAGGGTGTGACACCTGGATTTTGCACAGACATGTCCGTCCATTGCACGCGAATAGCTTGCAGTGTGCTAGGTCCGCTAGTGTGGGAAGCCGTTTCACGTTGGGTCCGCGACCGGAGGTGTCGCCCACAGTCATTGGCTATCGTTTCATCTTGTGGTCTTACAGGTTCAAAGTCATCTGCAGAATGTCCTGACGCTCCAGGCACCATTTTTTCTTGCGAGCCATAGTTGAGCCATAGTTGTGATTCACGGCGAAAGTGAAATGAGAGCACTGTTACTTTGTTGTAATGCACAGCAACGATACAATGCGAATTGAATACAGCGGTCTACACTAATCCGGCTTGTTGTTTCTCAGTTGCCTACGCTCATACTGCTAGTAAATCATTTGCCTACGCTCATACTGCGATATTCGGCATTTGCCTACGCTCATATTGAAATAAACCCTACATATATACACACGCCGTTGTATGTAAACAATCCCTCCTGATTCCGCGCATCGCGTCGACAAAGAACAAAAAAAAATCGCAATTTAAACGTTGCATCCCCATGCGACTGACCGCCAATAAAAAAGTTTGGGAATCCGGCATGTCCTCCCCCGCACTCGTCCGAAGATGGGGATCGTGTCCACTATATGGATACGATATGAAACCTACATCAATAAGTGTCGCTGAATCTATGCCGGGCAGGAACGAAGCACACTCTCCCCACCACCCCCGCGATTGGCTCCCGTCTGTCGTCCCTCAGTTTCCGCTCGTAGTAATGCGACTCGCAACAGTATGGTGCTTGCGGTATCATGGTTATTCTTCCCGTCGTTCGGATAATCCTCTTCGTTTCGCGCATATGCCTTCCGCTACCTTGTCTGCTTCCTGTTGTTACATGCACTCATGCGACTTCACTTTGATGTGCAACTGCGCCGTTGTGGCAGCAAATTTGCCTACACGTAAAGTTATTTGTGAAAACTATACGTTGTCGATCCGGCTCTGAAGCTCGGATGGCGTGGGCTCGATATGCTGGTCGTGCTGGCGGCGGGTCTCGGGGCATTGACTGATTGATCGAACTCAAAATAATGAAGTAAAAATCGGTACATGATTGCCGGTGTCGTGTGCAGCCACATAAATAACAATATTACCATAACAAACAAGCACGTTGCAAATTTTGACCAAGGCTGCCCATGTACAAACTTCGCTCGGTCTTCATCCTTCGTGCCAGTGTATTTGGGTAGCTTCCCAGGATGGCTGGAAAAGTAGGCAGAATGTCCATGTCTTCCTAAAAGAAAACTGTAGGAGCCTGAACCGCTGCCTCGGGCTCGGCTTCACCAGATGCCCCCGACTCGGTTGATAGTGTTGGGAAGTGCTGGCTAACCCTTGCTCGGTTGACTCTTTTTTGTTCCCTCTCGAGCTTCTGAGCTTCTGCAGTGGACTCCGTAGCTATAACTACAGGACCAACCCAATAATTCTGTTGTAACCAGTATGGATGCCTGTTTCGCTCCACACCTTCAAGCTTACCTGTACGGGATTACCGCTTGTGGCCTCACTTTTCTAGCGCTTAGCTCCACCGGGCACACTTCCCAAGAATTACCAAGAACATCACACTTTGATTGCTGATGTAATTACTGTTCAGCATTAGCACGCTCGTTTGCAGTTGACACAGCCTGTCTCACTCCGTCTTTCCAAGTTTACCAGTACGGAATAAGGCACGGTATCGGTTTGGCCGATTGTCCGATTAATCAATTAATTACGATGATCACTATCGAATTTGTTTTGAAATGACGAGCCTTTTATCGAATTGGATTGGGTTTTCAAAGCGACCAATCGAATCGATTTTGGAATTCAAAACCCAGAATTGAATTTGGTTCGCAGTTCAAAGCGATAAATCGAATCGGGCGAATGTTCTTCAACCACGAATCGAATCGGGTTCAGATGTCAAAATCGGGGTCAAAATCGGGTCAAAATCGGGGTCAAAATCGGGAAAATACGATTATCATCTGAATTATCTGAATATGACTTATCGTACGGTGGTGCGTGGCGGCACGCACCAGTTGCGGAACGGGGGATCGATGGGCACAAGACAAGACAACACTTGAACAAACCGAAGCGTTGACAGACGTTGAAAATTGAGCGCTGATAATTTCGCTTCGACCAGTTGGCATGCTGTTTCCGTTGTTGTTGGGCAACAGAGTTAGCCACGTCCCGGTCAGAAGAGATATTATTTTCAAACTTGTAGTGGAGTCTCCCGCCAAGGAGAACATCGTGAACCGCAAGACGACTCGCTCACGGGGGTATAAGAAGACTTCGTGTGCACAACTCTCAGGTCATTCTTCTCTCCCTTCTGCTGTCGAATCATGCCTTCTGGCGGTAGTCGCAACCGATTGATGTCCAGAGCAGCGAAGGCGAAGGCTGCTAACACCCCAACCTTGAAGCCTAGGGGTAGTGGGGATGTTAAGAGAACCCCTCGTTTTGCTCTTGAACATACTCAAATGGATGATGAGTATTTCCTAGTTGAAAAAATAATAGCGGAGCGTGCGAGGAAGACAGATACGCTGTCCGGCTAAGCTCGCTAGGAGACAAACTGATAATCCTATAACTTGTGTCTGGCCGAAGCTTTATGCTCTCGGAAACCCAGACAGTGAAACGATGACTGTACTACTGTACTGTACTACTGTACAGTACAGTGCTAGGATGTCACGGACACGAGACGGAAGCAGGGTCAGGCTAGGGGCTAGTCAGAGCCCATAATAACTAAGCCTAAACCCGAAGTCCAGCACACCACCCGTGGGTGTGACTACCTAGCAAGGCAGGTACAGGGTATACAGCCACGTGATAACAAACAAACACCTACGTGCAACTCGGTGGAAACCGATCACTTCTAGCTGGGTGCCGGGGTCTTGACCCGGTCATCCCACTACTGGGCTAAAGCTAATCAAGCTGCCAGGATGATTGACTAGAAACTCAGCCACTTTGAAGCTGGTCAGCAGAGCTGAGTTCAGCGGTTGGGATGTAAACACAGAGTAAACCCGAAGTGAATTGCAGACTGTCTTTTTGAAATTGAGCACCACCAGGCCCAAGTGGGCAAGGCGGTTCCACAGCAGAAAGTAAATCAACTGAAGAACCCATACAAGCAGATTCCCATGGCGGTTTGAACATTGAAGAAAGAGATAAAAGAACCCGATCGTCAGGCGGCCAATCACGGATGTCCAGAGAGCCAAGTGGCGGATCCGAAGCAAAAAGATCTCCAGTAGACCGATGGACGGTGACTCCGGGCTCAACCAGGCCCCTGTCACCACCGCCCACGGCAACCAGAGATGCCGTAGCACTGGCCAGCAGAGAACAACAGAGCATCGAGGACATTAATGCACACCGGAGAAAACTCGGCGGCGCCCGTGGACGGTACATCGGAGCTGCTAGTGGCGATGCCCCCCTGTCAGAGTCATGCTCAAGAGCGTCGAAGGAGTCAAAAGCCACTTGCTGCCCGCCGTCAGAGTCATTGTCAGAGCCTTGGTCGTTGTCAGAGACTTCAGAGCCAACGTCAGAAGCCTCAACCCTCATGCCAGCAAACAGCGGAGCCGGTGCAGAGTCGCCAAGCTGGAGCGATGGGACAGAACCAGGCAAGCCGAGAGAGCCAGGGACAGCCACTGGTGGGTCATGAGCCGTAGGCACACCACCAGCCACGAGTGCAGAGGGATCCCGAACCGCAGGCGGTGGCGGAATCGAACCCCGTGCACCCGAGTGGAATGTGGCTAGAGGAAAATGAGCCATGCCGTCATCGTCAGCTGCCGCATCCTGAGCGGAAGCCGCCGCATCCTGAAAGTGCCGCAGAGACGTGGGCTCAGCCGTCACAAAAGAATGCGCCGACAGCTCGCACACCTCTGGGCGACCCTCCATCGTGCAGAGCGACTCGAAGGCATGTTCATCCCCAGCGTCATAGAACCGCTGGAAACGAACAGCCAGCAGTCAGTCTCGTAGTCTTCAACCGCACTACAATAGTGGGCAGAGTGAAGACCGCCGTTGGGGCATTCAGCATGCCAGTGCTTCAAACCACTTTGTGCACACACCGCATTCTTGCAGTGGGGCACGAAGGCACCACTCTTCTTGTCAAATGAGACAGGAGGAGCGGTGCCAAGTGGCTTAACACCAGCACGATGATGCTTAGCAGCAGAGCGGGTAAGGTGCTTGCCCGCAGGCGGAGGCTCCTTCCCGCTTCTGCCGCTTCAGGTCACGAATGTCCTGTTGCATGCGCTCCAGCTGCTTCTGCAGACTGGACAACGCCGCAGCCAGGTCAGACGCGCCATCGCCGAATGACAGAGCAGAGACAGGGGCGTCAGAGACTTTCAGGCCGTGGCGGAACTGCTCCCGCACACGAGCCTGAATAGTCAGGAGAGACACGCCCTGCCGCTGGTCAGCCCGAGCCAGAGAGTTAGCCAAATCACGGTACAGCCACGAATCGCCGAGAGCCTTCAGAAACTGCCGCTTCACCGCGTCCTCTGGCAAGTTGTGGGAACGCTGAACGTCCCTCAACAGGCCATTGAACTCGCGGATGCCACGGTCAGGATCTTTGCTGCTGGGGATGCGGACCGCCAGCAGCAACTCAAAAGAGTCAAAGGGTTCCGAACGTTCCTGGAGCATGCGCACCACCTCAAGGGCAGCGCGCTTGCCATCTCCAGGAACGTCGGACCCAGAGGCCTCAAGCCAGTCACGAGCAGGTGAGCCAGGGCGAGCCAGAAATGTCAGAGCCGAGAGCAACAACTCATTTGCCTCATGCCTAGCCTCAACTGCCATGTCAGTCAAGTCAAACAGGGGAGCAAACGCCGATGACTGGAGCACAAACTGCGTGCGGAGCTCATGCATCAATTGTGAAAAAATGTCCACAGCGTCTGCCTCTGTTCCCGCAAAGCGCTCCGATTTGTCCCCAAGAATTTTAGTGGCAACGGTTTTGGCAACCTTCCTGTCGAAATTGTCACGAGCCAACTGTTTACACTTGTCCAAAACTTCCCTCGCAGCTGCTGTGGTCGGAGCTGGCAGCTGCGGCGTGTGCGGTGTTGCAGCGTGCTGCGCACCAACGTCATCAAAGATCGTCTCTAATCTACGGACGCGAGACCGCGTCACTCTATTCGTTGTGGTAACCATGATGGAGAGACAGGGGAGAAGGTTGAGCTAAACAGGGAGATGGTGTAAGAACGCTTACAGCGGCCAGATAGTTTGTAGAAGTCTCAGACGTACAGATCAAAATTCACAGGTCGTGAGCGGAACCATGAGAGCGGCCAAAATCAGTTACGTGTGGAACGACCTCGCCGGAGCCAGCGGCGCACGAAACAGATTAACCCTCGCTGCGACGATGCTTCCGTAAAATAAAAATAACCCGTCACCAACTGATCTCCTGTGCAGCGAAGGCGAGCACAATGCGTGCCGCCATCACTGCCAAGTCAAAAGGCCATACCGTAAGAGTAATACACCACCGCCCAAGTGGGCGCTCAACCCCTCCTACGTCCTACTTAGCCGAACATGGCAACAGCAAGGCGCTGTGCCATCATCAGAATCACCGGAAAGCCGGTGCGGCCTATAACCTGCGAGGAAGACAGATACGCTGTCCGGCTAAGCTCGCTAGGAGACAAACTGATAATCCTATAACTTGTGTCTGGCCGAAGCTTTATGCTCTCGGAAACCCAGACAGTGAAACGATGACTGTACTACTGTACTGTACTACTGTACAGTACAGTGCTAGGATGTCACGGACACGAGACGGAAGCAGGGTCAGGCTAGGGGCTAGTCAGAGCCCATAATAACTAAGCCTAAACCCAAAGTCCAGCAGAGCGTGTGACAAATAAAAACAAGGAGAAATACCCCGAGTTTTTTATCAAGTGGCTAGGTTACTCTGAAAAATTTAACACGTGGGAGCCTGTGTCTAATTTGGCTGGGCTGGAAAGCGATATTGCACAGTTCCGTAAAGATAAAGCTGCTGCACTCGATGCTGAACGAGAACGTAAGGAGACGGAGGATGAGAATAGGTCTCGGACCAGTGGCGAGGCAGCTGCGCAAGCTGCAGAGGAATGCACAGAGCTCGACCATGATGCTGACATTTTTCGGCCTGCGAAACGTGGGCGCCGCACTGCCCCTTGCTGGAACTATTACAGCGAGAAGGTGGACAAAGACGGGCACGTCCTTGGCTTTCGGGTGCATTTTCACCCCAAACTCGCTCCGGTGTTTTTATCTACGTAATTTGAATGCATGGATGCTCACCTGTCGTTTCCTTGTTACCTCTCGCTCTTCCGTCTTTGGAACTTGATTTGTGGGTGTTGTGTGCAGTGTGATATTCCAGGATGCTCTGCCTTTTACGCCCACAGTGCTAACACCACTAACGTGTGGACGCACTTAAGCAAGGCCCACAAAGACGAATGTTGTGTTGCCATTCGAGCTGGCAACCACGACGATGAAGAGCATCCCGGCAGTGGAGATGTTTCGTGTAACGAAACAATCCAAGTGGACATGAAGGCTTACGGTACGCAAACCGCAGGCTCCTTATCTTATTTCTCTTGATACACTTTCTTAGTTTTGTCCCGGAGATCTATCGGTTATGGAGGGTTGGACGTGGACGCAAAGCGTTACCTTGATTCGGAGATGTGAATGCCACAAAATCAACTGTTTGTTTGCTTTTAAGACAATAGTTTAGGGTGTTAGCTCCGGTTCCGAGCTTCAATGCGAGCGGAAAGGGTGTCTCCGCCACCTTAACATCATTGGAGGGTACCCTCCGAATCCATATGCTACTACGTCATATCTGAAGGTTTACGCAAACCGCAGGCTCCTTATCTTATTTCTCTTGATACACTTTCTTAGTTTTGTCCCGGAGATCTATCGGTTATGGAGGGTTGGACGTGGACGCAAAGCGTTACCTTGATTCGGAGATGTGAATGCCACAAAATCAACTGTTTGTTTGCTTTTAAGACAATAGTTTAGGGTGTTAGCTCCGGTTCCGAGCTTCAATGCGAGCGGAAAGGGTGTCTCCGCCACCTTAACATCATTGGAGGGTACCCTCCGAATCCATATGCTACTACGTCATATATGAAGGTTTTAGATTAAAAGCTCTTGATGTAAGACTGCTAAGACTAATGAGACGTGGACGCGACGTGGACGTTCATATGAAGGCATTTCCGTCGTTTCTTTTGCAGGCTCCACGTTGAAGCTATCTCCAGCTAAGCGGGACGAAGTGCATTCGCTGCTTGCCCGATGGGTGTGCGACTCCACTAGGCCGCACACTATCACCGAGAAGGACTTCTATTTGCGCAAGGCTTTTCAATGTCTCAGCAATGAGTTGTACACGCCACCCACGTACAATACGCTGGAGAAGCACGTGTGTTCCCTTTCTGTGAAGGCGGACTTCCACGTGGAAGCTCTTACCAAAGAGCTTGCGGAAGATAAGGTACACTCGGTTTGCCCTATTGGTTGCTGACCCTTGTTTTTGTCTTTTGTGCCGCTGCCACTTGACCAACCTTCCTGAATAAACCGGCATGGGCAGATGTACAAAATCAACTATCTGTTTGCTTTGTGACAATACAAAATCAACAATCTGTTTGCTTTGTGACAATACTAGTCAGCTATCTGTTAAATACTAGTCAGCTATCTGTTAATACTAGTCAGCTATCTGTTAATACTAGTCAGCTATCTGTTAATACTAGTCAGCTATCTGTTAATACTAGTCAGCTATCTGACAAAATCAACTATCTGTTTGCTTTGTGACAATACTAGTCAGCTCCGGTTCCGAGCTTCATTGCGAGCGGAAAGGGTGTCTCCGCCACCTTAGCATCATTGGAGGGTACCCCTCCGAAACCATATGCTACTACGTCATATCTGAAGGTTTTAGATTAAAAGCTTTTCATCTAAGACTGCTAAGACTAATGAGACGTGGACGTTCATAGGAGGGCATTTCCGGAATATTGGTCGTTGATACGTGATTGTGTTTCGTAGGTCGAGCCTTCAGCGGCATACGACTTGTGGAGCGAGGGTGGCGTTGCACTGCTTGGAGGAATGTTGTACCTCATCGACCGCAGCTTCGTATACCACGAACTCCTTGGATCGGCACACCCTTTCAGTGACGTTGCTCATACTGGAACGAACATCGAGAAAGCTGTGAAGGAGGACCTTTCTAGCTTTGGGATCGGCAAGTATTCTGCAAGCGAAGACACCGTCACTGCCAGCTTGCACAAGGCTGTTCTGGATAACGGTTCAAATATGGTGGTGGGCCTGGAGAACTTCGAGAGTTCACGGTGTGTTGATCATACCGGCCAGCGTATCGTTCTCAAGTACTTTGAGGTGGAGGCCAATGCAGCTGTACGTACTAAAACGCGCTGGATATCTTCACATCACCGGCGGTCCGACCTTGGGCGTACCAAACTCTTCGAGTGTTGTGCCCATTACAAGATCCCGCAACTGGTGCCGCCGCGCGACTCGCCAACGAGGTGGAACGGCACGTTGCTCCAGTGGCAGTGGTTTGCGGACACTCAGCTGGGCGTCCAAATGTATGACGTGAACCACTGCGAACTCAAGACTGTTCCTGCGGACGATGGGAGTACTTACAAGGAACATGCCCTTGACCTGATCGACTGGAAGATCATTCAGCAGTCGGTATGTTTTTTTTGCTCTATCTTCTATATGCTTTTATTCAAGCTTGTAGGCACAATGTATGTCGTTGTTGGGGGATGACGAGTATCTCGTGTATTTCTCGTGCAGGTGCCAGTGTTGGAGCCAGTTGCAACCTATTCCGTGATCATGGAGGCGACTAAACACCCGACCGTTTCTTTGATCTTGCCGATGACGGCTTGGTTAATTGAGAAGGAGCTCGACCCAGTGAACAACGTCTTCGTTGCTGGTAAGGAAGTTCAGCATGATCAGTTGGTTGTTTCAGTCCGCAAGGGAAGAGAATTGATGCATGCCGACTATGCTAAGAGATATTTTGAAGATCTTCCTGTGACCGAGCTGGAAGACTTGTGCGTCGCCACGTTACTGGATCCCCGGTTCAAGAATTTCGACTTCGAGGGGGTAACAAAATTCGACTCAGGATCCTTAACGCGCGAAAGGTACCTTCACTTCCAACTATTGTCTGTGATGTTTTGTAGGCACTGGCGCACGCAGCCTGCTGACAGTGTCATTGCAATGCTCTGCGGGCGCCCTCCACTGGCGCACGCAGCCTGCTGATTGTGTCATTGCAATGCTTTGCGGGCGCCCTCCACTGGCGCACGCAGCCTGCTGACCAGTGTATTGTTTATTGTTGATAGTTTGCTAGTAGATTGTTAATTGTTTGAGCGTGTGTTGTGGAGTGTGCTTGACAGAGCTTTGGCATGGCTGCGGAGTGCGTGGGAGTCGGACTGGAAAGTGGTTGTGGAGCAACCTGCGCCGAAGGTTGTGGAGCAAGCCTCCAATACTTCAGTTGGGGCCTTCATGCGGCGCAAGAATTTGGCAACGGCACCTGTGGTAGCGCAAGTAGCCACACAGAGAGATGAGCTAGACCAGTATTTATCTTTGCCTCAGGAGGACCAGTGTGACCCTGATTTTGACTTGCTTGTGTATTGGAAAAGGGTAGCGGCCTCGCTTCCCAATGTAGCGCGCATGTGTAGGCAGTTTCATGCTCCTCCTGCAACTACTGCAGGAGTTGAACGAGTGTTTAGCAGGGCTGGAAGAATGCATGGAGACTTACAAAAGGCGGTTAGTGAGGGCACGCTAAAGCATTCATTAAAGGTGGCAGTAAACCTTGAGTAAATTAGTTGTTCAGGTGTGACTGCACTTTGTGGCAGTTATCAGCAATTGCTGCTAATAATTGTAATAATCGGACCAAATTGGGTTGAGCATTCAAAACCTGCAATCGAATTTGTTATCAACCTCAAAGCCCTCAATCGAATTACGTTTGACTGTCAAAACCAAGTATCGAATTGGTTTGACAATTCAAAACCTACATTACAATTGGGTCAGAATTTCAAAACCAACATCAGTATTTGGTTAGGAGATCAAAACCACTTATCGAATTAGGCTACTATTTTTGAAAATTACTTCATAACTGATTACGCTTGACCAAACCGATACCGTGCCTTAGTACGGAATTACCGCTCCTGGCTTAAGCCTTCACGGACTTCGTTCAACAAAGCCAAGTCGTTGCACATGTACCTACAGACATCGTATCCTTTCACTATCTAAATCTATACGACTCGCTGCACTATCTAGCTCGTCGTTCACGGTCTGTCTGTGACAGATTATCGCATATTAATTTAAGTTGCCTACGGGCAGATCACCATCAAAATCATTTGGCTCCGCGAATTCCACAATTAAAATCATTTGCCTACGCGCATTCCACATTAAAATCATTTGCCTACGCGCATTCCACATTAAAATCATTTGCCTACGCGCATTCCACCATATATGGCACTTGCCTACGCCCATTCCACATTAAACTTCTTTTTGTTGAATGCATGATTTTGCAGTGTGGCAATACGTTTTCTGTTTATGATTTGCGTTTGTTGGTACCATTTCGAGCTGACAACCTGCCCTCATATGGGATCAAAACTACAGTACCGTAACCATTATATGCGTTGACAACCTGCTCCTTTATGGGCTCAAAGTCGGCCAATGTATGTGCCGAAAATCTGCCCCTGCATGAGCTCAAAATCAGCCTACTGTGACGCACAAGCTAATGTGGCAATCAGCCCCTATCTGACTCTATATATGCAACAAATTTGGATTTTCATTATGAGTTTGATAAGGCCTACGTACACAGGACAACTCCATATATCATATGGCATAGCATTGCATAAGGTAATGCCTAATATCGTATGCAGGCAATGAAGGGTGCCAAAGGTCAAAGTGCACCACTTTTATGTTGTTCGTAGATCTCCAGAAATCATTCTAGGTTACTATTTCTAGCCACTAGGTCCTGCGTCTGCGCTAGAAGCATCTACCCCTGCAGTAGATGTGATCATGATACCACGCCAACGTGCAACTACAGTATCAAACATTTCTTTAGGAATGCCATTCTCCTCCTCTCCACCTTATATGTCCCAAAGGTAAAAAAACTCACCCTCTTCGAAGTTCATCCAAGCAATGGTGGGGCGGCGGACCTCGGTAAAACCTTTCACTGCAGTGGCACTATTATTCCCTAAAAACCCTAAAAATATATATTTCACGGTATTCTTACCACGCGCATGATAAAGGTGGAGCGAAGGGGCTTTAATTACTGATAGGGCACCTGCTTCTTTAAAGCTTCTTGATTTGTCTCTTGTTGACATAACGTGGCCAATTATACTACCCAAAAGTTTGTAAGGCACATATCGTGATCAATTATTTAATTAATTTCGTTTGTTTGATTTCAGTCGTCGATCCACAATTCTTTGATTTCTTTGTTGTTTTTAGATACCGCGATGATTTCTTGATTTTTTAGATGGCGATTTTCTTTCTTTCATTTAAAATCGATAATGTAAACACGGTATATGGAAGCCAAACCAACTTTACGCTACAGGTCTGCTATGGAACTATTGCATGTCAATATTCAAACCCGAGCAAGGCAACGATACATGGGAAACCCAGCTACAGTGAAGGCCCTGCACAGACAAGTCCGTGCAGCGTCGCTAAGGTTTCCCCTACCTGCCCTTGGCACCCCAGAAAAATGTGAACCAAGTAGGGCACCCCATAAAAGTGCTAAGCGACGCCGGCATAGACATCTGATATGAAGGAAAATACTAAAAACATGCAGGCACCAAAACGATCCCCATAAAAGTCAAGGAAGGACACAGAGTGTAGATCTCACCACCTCTGCCTCACACTGAACGGCATGAGATCGGCCAACAAAAGCCAGCCCACCATAATCCCAGTGGATGTGAGAAGCAAATCAAGAGCAGGGCGGGGCCGTGAAAAGATACCACAAACACATACATATTCCCAACCCAAATGCAAAGCAGCATGGAAAGATGAAACGATGTGACCGATCGTCGCCAAACAACTGTTGGTCTCTGGGTTACGGAGTAAGCGGACCTTGCTGGCATGCCCCCCAGTGGCTCCCGGTCGATGGATGGGACCTGTTGGTCCATGGTTATGTCATGAATGCAGTCACACCACACAGCATGGACACCCCATGTCAAAAAAGGAAACATGCGGGCACCTAAGTGCTCCCCACAAAATTCAAGGGAAAACATAGAAGGTGTACATCACCACCTTCTACCTCTCCTCGCAGCACGACAGACGAATCTACCGAGCTCTCCAAGAGGCAGTGCCCGTCAGAATGGCACCACAGGGATAACCGCCTCCCAAAACCCACTTTCACCAGGCGGCCGTCCCCGTTCGCAGCGATCCGCCAGTACTTCATATCAAGGTCAAAGAACACAAGTCCCCCGGCATGTGTAATCACCATGAGCACTGTACACGGAGAGGGAGCTAGCGTCAGACGAATCCAAGACACTCCCAAACACCTCTGCCTCACACACACACACGCAGGGTAACAATACACTTCAAGCATTGGTACTTGCAACATAAGCTTCCGAAAACTGTAACACAAGACTGGCAGTGCATGTACAGCGAACCAGCAAAATACACATATGTTTTGCTCAGAGCGTAAAATCTAGGCCATCAGGCCAACTGCCAAATAACATGGCTCAATAACATGGCTCTCCCCATATTCTCATCTCTGCAACTTTCCCTCACTTCTTGGTCAAAAGAGGTGTCGCGTCAACGTTCACAGGTTTGTGCGCCAAAGTTTCCTTTCAAGTTTTGCAGGGTTGCAGGCGACTAACCATTCACCCTTACTTCCACAACTAGAGACCTTCATACTAGCTGTTAGCGAAACGGAGATAAGAAGCGCTCACACAGTTAAACGTGCAACGCATTATCCTGTCTCATCCTCTCGGTCATCGTTCTCCCTGATGAAATCTTCTAATAGTTCATCACCTCGTTGTCTTGCATACTGGCAATGGTGGCACCGTCGCACTCAGAAAAGCACAAGGCAGCAGTAGCAGAGGTGCATCCCATAGGATAACTTGGTGTGTTAGGTCAGGGTGCAAGCTTCACCAAACCTTGAGGCAGATGGCACATAAGAAACCGTGGGTGCAGCCCGAAGCTTGAGGAACACTGCGAGAGTCTTGAGCAACATACTGGGAAACAGGACTTTGCGTATTACTTAAACAGGCAAGGTCAAGCAGAGTTATTATTTTCACAAAGAATACTGGGACGTGCACAGGCTTGGAGTTTCAGGACCTAGAAAACGCAGCAAGCGTCAATCCTAAAACACAGTCCAGGGCAACGAAGATGCGGAATGGCGGTGCCACTGAGGGCTGAATACTCGGAGTTTCCGAGGCTCAAGGCGATGACTCGCCCACACGGAAGGACAAGCCGGCACCATACATCCTCCTCAGACAACCGAGCCCTTTGAGACAAGGCCCTGTTTTACAGAACAGTGCATACCTGGAAGACTGTTTTACGATTGCACGACCAACGGCATTGATCCAGTCCTCCTTCTCCTGTGTCATTCGAGTGTTTTGAACGTGTTACAAGGTTTTATCACTCTTCCGAAAGCGACTTTTCGCTGAGAACAACCAAGGACAAGCCAAGAAGAGACTGTAGCTCATACCCTATCGTTATCAGCGATGAAGTACATTGTCTTATCACGGGTTGATACTTCGAAAGCGTACGGCTTGTTGAGCATCTGCGAAAAACTAGAACAGTTAGAGCCTGGTTTCTAGTAAAAGCAGAGGAAACTGGTCATTGTTGGGAAGTGGGTTCGGTTTGGACAATACCTCTTCGGCACCTTTAACGGATAAGCATCCCTTAATTTCGACGACTCCTCGCGGAACCGACTTCTGCGGGAGGTTCAAAAGAGCTCCGTTAACTCATAGGCATTGAGGGCGACCCGAAAGCGCGTTGCACGTAAGTGCATCATACACTTGGCAGGTCGTTCGAAGAGGGTGAGCAGACGGCCCAGGCACGTGCAACACTCTAAGATTCTGAATATGAGGGACATCCTTTTCCTCACAAACGACAACTACCCTGCAAGTCGCAGCCGTTGGAGTTATGTAAGAGATGTAAAGATGCGCATAAGCCAAGGTCCCCGTTAGGCTGCAGCAAACATACCGAATTCACGTCGTCAGACTTAAACCAGAATATTTTTCCCTGTTTCATCACAAACCACCTGCACCACAAAATGGTGAAAACAAAAGCAAGCTAGACACCAAGTTGTTGCGAGAGAACACCAGTCTTGACGGCACGGGCGGCTCTCTCCCGCAGGAATATGACTTTTCCCACAATAAGGTCCGCAAGCCTCTCAGTGCTACTGCCGTGCATAGCACCGTGGACAAACTTTGGATACGCGCTTGCGAGTGAACAAGCACGATCTCAACACAAGAGAGCGCGATCGCTACTGGAGGGTCGTTTGAGGTGCGAGACACTGGTAAACAGGCTCAAAGCGCGGGGGTGTCCAGATAATTTAGTTTATAGGCCGTGAACGCTTGAGTGGAATGAAAATACAAAAACAGCCTTTTGAGTTTGATAGTCCAGATTCAAATAAATTCCATCGTTAGGGTCAAGATGAAATGCTCAGAGTAACTCGAGAGTGGCTTCCAGACTCTGTCATAATAAGCACGCAAGATGCTTTTGTATTTGCAACACTTTATGTATTGTTGCTAAGCCCTTTCAGTTCGAAAAAGAACTTGTAGAAATTCCCTAGTTCAACGAGTCTTGAAATCCAAGTGAACAAGGCGTGCAAGTGAAGAAGGCGTGCGGCGGAACTCTTTCAGCGACAAGTGTTGAGGCGTGCCCAAAATCGTTCAAGAAAAAATCCCGATAGCAACAGCATCGTAAGTAAGAGTTTTTGCGAACACCTGCGGCGCCACGTCTTGATAATTGCTCCTGATATTTGACACGCAAACCAGAACTCGCGTTAACCGCTATACGCATGTGCTGAAATTCATGTGCAGTTCTGTGTATTCTGTGCAGCTCTCACTATACTTGGTATCATTAGGTGCCCTGGAGCGCCTGGGCATAAAGAAGAGTTGGCAGGTAAAACCTTGCTTCATAAGCCATCCTGAACGCTCTGGAGCCTCCCAGAATTCTACACCGCCCGTTTGGACAGCCGCCCCGAACATATTTCGAATCTTCTATGCAAAAAATTGGTTTTTATCTTAGGTTTGAAGCGATGATATGCTCACAACAATCGTTTGCTGGTGATCGAGGACTGCCTGAGACGTCTTCACACGTTCACATACGATAGACGATGGGTCTTCTCCTTCTGTCAGATCATTCGATTGGAAACCTGCACTAAAGAATCCTGAGTGCTGAGACTCGGACTGTCTCAGAATCAGTTGGTGACGTGAGGAAACAGTCGAGAACTCAGACTGTGCACTGCACTGTCGTTGTCGCGCGTCGTGTGACGGCTTGAGTCTAGAGTCGAGTCTTTCGTGTGACAGTCTTTCACTTTCTTTGTCAGATGTGTCACATGTGATGTCTATCACTACTGTATGGGTGACACCGCACAAAGTACTGAGAAAATTTTGACAGATTTAATTATAATTCCCCACTTTAAACCTTCGCCTTGCCTACCGCGATACGGTGACACCTACTAGAGCCTAGCCTACTCAACTGGCGATGGCGCTGGCGTGGGTCCGTCCGGCTTCAGCTTCAACAATCCTGACGTGAGGGGCTCTACAAGCCTATTACCGATTCAATTGGAACAATTATTTAATTCGTCGGCGCTCGACTAAAATCGAAATAATTATTTTTTGAAGTGACTAAAATTTTAAACATTTTGCGGCGACTATTTTTTTTTTTAATATCCCTAAAATTTGGGCATCCCTTGGTTTCGACGAGGAGGCTTTTGTGCGACACCCCCGCAATGCCAAGGCTACACAATAATATAGGCGCTCAAGAACAAGGTGCGGTAAATGAGTGCTTTTCATGCGCAAGCACTCATAGCAGCACATACATTCACACATTTCTCTTGAGATTGAACATTGAAAAATCTAGGTTGTCATATCATCTGTGTAGCTTCATAATGATTGCCGACACGATCGGCAGTACCATTGTGCATCGGTGTCATCAAGGACACCGCCGCCACCTGCAGCCTGCTCGTGAAAATTAGCAGCCTACCCCGCGGGAGTAGTTACCGGAATATCCTAGTTCACTAGATATCAGAGGGTCCCGAACTGTGTGGATAGACTGTCATGAGATAATAAACCCTAAGCTAGATATACCCGGAACGGTCTCGCAACGGTCTCGGATACTAGCCTACCTGTGACCAAGGCACGGTATCGGTTGCGCCGATAGTTAGATCTATCGAAGTATCGGCGATAATTTCACACTATCACTATCAACCGATATGGTAATGCGTCACTATCACTATCGTTCGATGATAAATTTTTTGAATATTCAACTATCGCTATCGATCGGTTGCGCGCCAAGAAGGTATCATTATCATACGATAGTGCCACGCGGACTATCTGTTATCGTTCGATGTTGAGACTGATACTATTTGCCCATAACCGATTATGAAGGCACGCATCCCGCAATCCGCATTATCGGCCCTCATCCTAATTGAGTGGCCCACGGAGTCACTGTCTTGGCTATAGTGCAGCTTGGGACACCTACATTTGAATTTTGAAATTATTGGCCAATGGGATGTGGGAAATGTGATCCGCTCCCTGCTTGTCGATGGCAGATGGTGGCGATATAAGAACACTTCGCCGGCGCGGGTGACACCTTTGTTTCACTACTTCACTGGGTGTGACTGCAGACGAGAGTATAGTATTTTATTCTCATACCGACTTACCCCATCGTCAGTCAACGTCATGACACGTGCAAGCCGAAGGCATTCCGGCCCGAACTGCAATGCATCTACGGCCCGAACCTGGCTGCCCTGTGCGGGCTGGTGGCAAGCCTGGCAGCCGGTCTAGGTCTTCAAAGCGAACACGCTCGGGGCAGGTCGTATTGCGTGCCCAAGGCAAAGGGCTGATAAAGCGTACCCAGCAATCTCCATTCGACCCAGCGGGCAACGATGAGAACGAGTATGGGTAGCATAATGATTCGGGAATAGAAAAGTGCAAAATGGGGAATAGAAATTTCAATCTGTTTTTGGGGAATAGATTATATGTCACATGTAACCATGCTTAATTCAATCGAGCGCCAAAAAAAAAAAATACAAGCTGTTTGACGAGCACACTCCCGCACACTACGTCGTTTTGCAAACATGAGGAAGCCTCCGAAAAAGTACACTAAGGTGTGTCTTTCTTGCGATAATGGCGGGCGTCGTTGTACTAGACATGCCACGCGTGTTCACCGCACAAAGGAACACCCTTTCTTCCACTTAACCGCCTTAAACGGCACAGGGCTTGATACCTATGTAGAGAATTGTGGCTTTCGATTCAAGCATACAGAGTCGGTAAAGGTATGGGAAAGTCAAGATAGGGACCGTACCCCTATTTGGGACTTTCAAAACGATTTTGTGTATATAGAACACACGGAGGGTATGCCTTGGGGCAAGCTTGTTCCAAGTCGAGGAAACTTCAACTACCTACCTTGCCAACGACACTTGCTTACGGGCTCGTATCCTCCATTTCATTACAATAACGTCGTCGCGAACTGGCAAATGCAAGACATTATGCAGTCGTTCCTGAAAGTGCTTATGTCGAAGCGTGCGTTCAACGCTCAGTCCCTATCCCGAGCTTTGTATTGGTTTTGCTTGGTTGCTTCCCGTGAGCATCGCAGTGCGCACTTTTGTTGTGCGGGCTCGCAAATTATTATCCGGCAGAAAGGTGCTACGCTTTGCAAGCTTTGCAACGCTTGCGCTACTTCGATCTTAGCGCATAACAAGTTTGCCGCTCTTCGGCTTGAATGGTGTTCTATTAATACGGATACAGGAGTGAGTTCAACTAAGTTTTGTCGGGTAGACTGTGGAGCGGGCTTGAGCCCGGAATACTTTGAAGACAACTTCTCCCCACGGATACTAGTTCTTTAGATATAGGTAGGCGGCCAAAATATAGGATCTTCTTTATCCTGTGTACGATCGTACATTTTGTAGAAGGTTACACAATAGCGCACTCCTATGAAGCCCGCAGAATTGATCCTATGCTTGCACCTTGCGTCGGATTTAAACACTTTATGCGTGTCAAAAAAATACTTCACTTCGTCGTTGTACGGCGACTCTACCTCGTAAACGGCATTTTCGAACCTCCCTAGGAATATGTTGTATTGATGTGACACGTCGTGCTTGTCTGTGTGCCTACCAACCTCGCACATGTCGCTCATCATGCACGATACGTACAAACACCAATCCCCGTGGACGCCGTGGTAATTCGCATCAATACACTTCAATAGTTCCCCTGCTAGCAAAAAGATCTCCTTCTTCCAATATGGGTTGCTCTTCGACACTAGAGGGTCGTCTAGATATACGCCTCTGTTCTTGAAAAAAGGATGCTTCAAGCTAAACGCAGACGTCCCGTCCTTCTTCTTGGCGAATCCCCACTGTTGCGCAGTTCTCCCCATGTTGAACCACCATCCAAGATTCCAACCCACCTTCGGAGCCGCGCCTTCTTCTTCATCGCGGTCGTCCTTTTTGTCGCGCCTCTCGATGCGCTTGCACGTTTCAGCATGCAACACGGATTCTAGCTCTCCGCACAACGCTTTGAACCTAGGCGAGTCGCTAATTGGAAGTCGCTTGCGCCTGTCTCCGCGATTCCCACAATATTATCCCTCTAGTCAAGAAAGAGGCCACGGTAAAAGCTTCACCATCATACATATAAGGTGCGTTCCCCTTGCTTTCCATTCCCTTGTAAAGATGTGTGTGGAACTCTTGGGCTTTTGTTGCTATCATTTCTTTCGCTTCTTCTGAGTTGAAAAAAACGTACCACGCTTCCACGTCTCCTAAGCTGCGGTCATACCCGGGGTATTTCGCAGGGGGTAACAAGATCTTCAAAGCTAACTTGTTAAAACATTCAGCTCTGTTATCTCCCACCACTGGTCGCTCGAAAGAATGCAACAATTTCAAGCATACCACGGACGCCTTTGAATTAAGGCAAGCTGCTAATAACGGTTCGCACAAACCTCTAGCATAAGGTAAAGACGACACAATTACGTCAATCTTCGGTTTGAAAAGTTCCCAGTCTATTATTGCTAAATCAAGTTTTCTTATCCCTTTTGCAGGCTTGTGATCGCTCAGGAAAATTGTCTTGGGCTTGAACGCCACAAGATTCTCGTACACATAATGCGGTGCTTGTCCGCAGCAGAAATCAAATATCCTTAGGCCTTTGAAACTTTCTTTGAAAAAAGCTAGTAGTGGTGTATATTGCCCTTTAAGAGTGGGATAAAAACTTGTAGACTTGCAACATTTGCGTGGTAAATCATTTGCAAATGGATAACTTGAAAGGCGCGCACACCTCGTTGATAGCGCACTTCGCTTTCTTTTTGTTGGCATTTTGTGTGCCACTTCTGCCTCTACATCTTGCAACTCCTCATGCTCAAGCTCTCTCTCTAGCTCTGGTTGGGGCATCTCCACATGCGTTGCCTCCTCCTCCGGTACTTCATCCAAATCTTGAGCCTCTGACACCTTCTCAGATATCGCGCATCTTGTTATCTTGTCTACCCACTTGTCGAATGCGAGAACTCGACTATGCTTGGCACAACATTTGCCAACACCACATGTCGTGCCAAGCGCGGCGCTCTCCACAGGGCGAACCATCAATAGTGCTTTGAACACCAATGATATTCCCCCCTGATTAATCGAATACGTATCGTTGAAAATATACCCACAATACGCTTCGAAAATCGTTGTCAAGTCTACGCGTCCGTAGTCGTAGCCTGTTTTCCCATCCTTATACTTAACACCTTCTGGCCAAAACTCTGGCTTGCTATCGCCTAACTTCGCGTATGGTCCTAATAAACGCGCGAGTACTTTGCGAAAGTCTTGTAGGCTAGGCTCTTTCGCATCGCATATATCGTTACACTTTTCTTTACGCATATTTTCGTTTCGATTCTATGTAGGAACGAACCTTACTTTTCGCTAAGTATTGTTAGACGTGTTCCCAAAGTGACCAAAAACCGTTCGATTCCGAATCGAACGGTTTTTGGTCGCTTTGGGAACACATCTGATAATACTTAGCGAAGGTTTGCTGTACAACATTTTCCCTAAGTATTATCAAATTCAAGAAAGATGAAGCACTTAGCAAGGCCACCCACTCTTTACGCTCGTGCGTCCGTGTCCGCTTGCGCCTACAGAGCTCCTCAATTTCATCCTCGGGATCGGAATCCTCATAAACTTCTCGACCATTCTTTCCGGGGCTAGTGAACTGCAAATTTTCCTCCTCCTGGTCCTCCATGGCTGCGAAGTGTGCGGGAGTGTGCTCGTCAAACAGCTTGTATTTTTTTTTTTTGGCGCTCGATTGAATTAAGCATGGTTACATGTGACATATAATCTATTCCCCAAAAACAGATTGAAATTTCTATTCCCCATTTTGCACTTTTCTATTCCTCGATAACCTTTTTTCCACGAGTATGTTGTTGCGTGCGTAAAGGGAGATAGGACTAGCTATGGCAACGAACAATGGTTAGTTAGTTGGGAGGTAGATGGTAACCCTTTGGGGGATCATTGTGACACGTGGGAACCAGTGGAGAATTTGGCCGGCTGTAATGTGGAGATCGAGAAGCGAAGAAGATTTGCGCGCTACCTTGCGCTGCCTGATGCACCGCGCTCAACCGAGTTGTCACCCTGGTGGATTGAGCATAAAGACATGTTCCCGAATGTCTTTCGGATGTATAGGCAATTTTTAGCCCCACCTGCCAGTTCAGCGGGTGTTGAGAGGTTGTTCAGTGGAGTGGGCCGCATGCATGGAGATTTGCAAAAGTGCACCTCCGAATGCACCTTGAAGCACATCATGATGGCTAGTGTGAACACCAAATAGGATAGCTGAACTGTGGTGATTACCTGGTTGAGCTGAACGTGTGAATCAGTGATTGCGAGTGAGTGCTGAATATTAATTTGACTTGCCACAGTGCATGTGTTTTGACTGTTTTCCTCGACCTACCTTATTCGCTTAATGTTCGCGATGATAGGATTTGCGATAACGGCATCACATTTCAGTTGCCTTGTTTCCCCTTGCCCTTGCTGGCAACGACAAGCAAGGTAGCCCCACCAAACCTCAAGTGTGATGCCTAAGCAAAACCTATTGTTGTAGTCTCAGAATCGGTCGTTTAATTAGTCTTGTGCAGCGACTCGTGGCTTACGTGCAATGCCGATTATCGCCAATTAGACAATTATTGGTAATTATTAGTTGCCTTCAGCATACTATCACTATCGTTCGATATGTATGTGCATAACTATCATTATCGGTCGATAGCCAACATTTTTAAATAGTAAACTATCACTATCAACCGATACTTTCATTATGATTATCACTATCATTCGATAGATGGCGTGCTGACTATCATTATTCACCGATTGTATATTTTCAACTATCCGTTGGTAACCGATATAGAAAATTTCGACCGATACCATGCCTTGCCTGTGACACAGCGAGTGTCACAGCACGAACCTATAGATCAGTCAGCGGTCCAGTGTTGGTCCTAGGGGTCTGTCATAGGGGCCTGCACCGGGACTCCCAGTCAGGGCTGCCTATACAGATTCCAGCACACCACCCCAGCACTGTGGGTGGTGACTGTCTAGGAGAGTCAGAATGTTAAGATAAGTTAGGGTAGGAGCTAGGGTGACAAACCTAACTGCTAATTCAACTGTGCAATTCTGATACACAAATTGAAACCCTCTAACCAGCACAAGAGAAACCATACAGGCAATGCAAGTCCTGCTAAACTACTGAAAAGCTCCGTGCCAGTAAGTCAGATTGAAGAATTCAAAGGTGTCAAAGTAAAAAGCATAAACCAGATTGAAGACCATGTTGAGGTCAAAGTACATCTCAGCACACCACCATGAAAGTGGTGTACTGCCAGAACCAGAACCATAACTACTCGGTGTCAAAGCTCAGAGGAGCACCGTCACCACAATGAGCACCGTAGTAGCCCGCAGTAGCACGGCGGAGTAACACAGGGCTGCCAAAGTGCAAGGTGTCGGTCACTGAGAAATCATTCGCCAGATAATTTGACGGAGTCGGTGTTGTTGATTCGTCGATCACGGGAGGCTGCACCGCACCAGGGTGCTGCCAAGTGCTGCCCGACGGTGGCGCCTCGTCATCCGAAGACGATGCCGGCGACAACGGAGGACCGTCCTCAAATAAGATGCCAGGCGGCGGCGGCCCGGGATGCCACGGCACCGGAGCCATATAGAGGCCCTGCCGCCTCTGTACCCGCCGGTGGCGACGAGGCGGGATGGCACATGGCACCGTGACAAGCGGTGACTCCTCACTCCTGCACAGCACAGGCTGCCGCGCAGCCCGACCCGATACCTGCACAGGGTCGATGTCGTTGGCCACCGTATAGGTGGCAGCTCCTACCCCCATGACAGAGATCAAGAGAACGAAGGAGAGAAGGAAGGGCATCCCCCACAAGCCCGCGTGGGCGGGGAAGCCCCACGGAGGCTTTCCGCAGCCGTGGCTGCGGGGAGTACCGTCATGCCAATCTCCCAGAGCACCACCAGAGTGAGGCGCTCGGGCCGCGGGCGTCGACGAGTGATATGCCGAGATGGCCGAGGCCCGCGGCTTCACGACGAAGCCGCCGTCAGCGAGGTCCTCGTAATCGTCCGTGTCGTAACCCGTGAGATCAACCGGTTCGACGGCGGCGTGGCTCACGGTCTGAACGAACCCAGCGAACTCACCGTCCGCGTCCGCTGTGGTGGTCACCCGCGCCGATTGAAGTGGCGCGGGCTTCACATCTTCTCCCTGCGAGACAGGCATAGCAGGGGCCGGCACGGCGGATGCCGATGCCGCCGCACCACCTGCCGGAACCTGCTCCTCCGGTGTGGCCACCGCTGCGGCGGGTACGCACACCAGAGCCGAAGCCCCCTGCCCGTTACCAGCAGGCGGCGTGGAAGCGTGGTGGGCCCATAACCTACCGGAATATCCTAGTTCACTAGATATCAGAGGGTCCCGAACTGTGTGGATAGACTGTCATGAGATAATAAACCCTAAGCTAGATATACCCGGAACGGTCTCGCAACGGTCTCGGATACTAGCCTACCTGTGACACAGCGAGTGTCACAGCACGAACCTATAGATCAGTCAGCGGTCCAGTGTTGGTCCTAGGGGTCTGTCATAGGGGCCTGCACCGGGACTCCCAGTCAGGGCTGCCTATACAGATTCCAGCAGTAGTTGATCCCCGCGGCACACGCATGGGCATAAGCCCCTAGAGCACGCATTACCGGATTAGCGCAGGCGGAGCCGTACTAGCTGGGTTGCAAAAGACCCCTTGAATCATGTAGGTGTGTTCAATTAGGGTTTGCTGTGCTTGTGGTTTGGGGTGCTGTTGTGGCACCTCACACCTTCGGGATGAGGTGGTGTCATGGGGATACCAATTGCACCCCCACACTGGGAGGGGATATTGGATCCTCTTATGTCACCCCTCGCCTGAGGTGCCACGTCAACAGTCACCATCTTGCAGTTCTCCCCGATAATAAAACACCTAAGTTATTTTATTATCTCATCTGTCTTTGAGTGTATCGTCTGCGAGTGTCCGACTGTTTTTGGAGTCCAACCTGGATATATATATTACATACATATTTCAGGTTCTCCATTAAGGGTGATTCTATGGTTTGGTGTCACGTCACGGAGTCGGTAGTCGGCCGACTATTTCTTTGCGGATCACAGCACGCTGATTGGCTAGGGCGACGTAGGTCGACGTCGGCCGACGGGCATGCCAGGCAATGTCACGCTCCAACTTTTCCGAGTTTTTGGAGTCGGCGAGTTGTAGAAAGGCCGGACATGCCTGACATAAAGCATCTTTCGTCGACTTTCCGTCGCCTCATGCACTGTGCATCCTTCAATCTAATGGAGGCCTGATTTTTTTGACGGCTTTCGAGAGAGACGACTCTCTGCCGACTAAATCTACGTGCCGCGTCGGAAAAGCGACTCGCACCTTCTGTGTTTTTCAGCCTGATGTTGCGTCCCCGAGCACCGCTTTCAAAGAAATAACTTGACATTTCTGCTACGATGAGCCTATGATTATGATATTATTCCGAAGTTATAAGACCTATAACTTCGTAATGATACTTTTCATTGTGTTTTCCGTAGTGAACTTTTTTATTGGACATGATGAGCGCGTGCGTAAAGATCCCCGCACGTTTTCATCATTGTACCGCTATAAACGGGACAATTGGAACAAACGTTTTGCAGTCTCAAACTTATGAGTGTTCGAACAGCGTGCAACTCTCTCCAACACTTTATAAGTATGTAATGAAGTTAGTTTCAGTCGTTGTCTTGAGCATCCGCAGAAACGCGGATCCCCAAAACGCGTTTGAAGTCCGCAATGCGAACCCCCTTCGCGGCTTGCTCACATCCGCGAATACGGATGGAATAACGCCAAACGCGCTATCACGCAACGTTAACTTAAGTTAACTTTGCGTGAAAACTTGGCGGAGACTCATCTCTGTACATCTCGCTACGCAATCGTTTAGTACCGCAAGGGTACTCACTCCCGGCGAGCATCCTAAAACGCGAAGTACGGCTTCTTTCGCTACGTTTCGAGTGTCAAACGACGCACATATATCACAGTGAAAACATGTTTAAAATGTTGTGATACATGTTGCGAAATTTGCAAAGTAATTGCCAAAATTCATGTGCGGACAACAGCCCGACGCATGTTTCAAAGGGTCCTTCCGGGTCAACGCTCAACTGTGGGATAGTAGGCTTACCACACCGGTCAGATGAAAAATCGCACGGTCTTCCCGATTTCTGATGTGGAGGAATATTTCCTACGATTGGGAATCTACGTCATGTCGGGGAAAATTTCATTATAAACTGGTGACAGTCGTGAGTCGGCCCGCGACGCACCGTGACGTGACGTGACACCAAACCATAGAATCGGTCTACTGTAAAGGCGGTTTGAAATTCAAGCGGAGACTACGAAACCGACCGGAGCGCGGGTGACTCGGGCCCCGCCGCGCGCGCGCCTGTGTCGGTGACTAAATCCGATAAATAATTGGCTTGTGACTAAATATTTTTAAATACCCCCCCGACTAATTGAATCGGTAATAGGCTTGTACTGTGTCACTCTGGAACCCGAGTCTCCGGACCGAAATAGCGCGAATATTACTTAGGGTTTGTAACGCAGATTGAGCTTATGGGCGTCCGGAGACCACGTCTAAACTCTGGGGACGAGAGTATGAGGGGCTCTAATGAAGAAATGAACGTTTGCTCGTTCGGTTGTTCCCCCCACAGAAAGCTTCACCAAAACACGAAGTCCAATTTTTTACAACAAATGTTAAGGTAAGAAAGAGATATGATCCCCTCGACCAGCACGGATGATGCGAGAAATATCACGAGTGTTGCACTTCAAAGCGAACGGGCGTTTTTGGAAGCATGCTCCAAAAACGCACCTGCATTTGAGAAGCAAGAGTACGCAAGAACACTGAAATGCGGCAAGGCACATATACCTATCGAATGCTTCTCCACAAAAGTAAAAGGGAACGCCTCTCGTAAATTCAAAGCGATCGTGGAGTTACCCAACATTACGCCTATGCAGCTTATGGATTTCATTGGCGACAACGCCCACCGCAAAACATGGGACAAAAATATAGCAAACCTCGAAGAAGTAGTCATCGCTGAAGGAGACGAAATTGAAAGTATAGGCCATAGTGTCGGAAATCCCAATCAGAATTTCAAAGAGGGATCGAAGGACCAAGTGCACGCAAGATGTGTTGTGTTGAGATGTCAAACGAAACAGGTGGGCCCCGTCGCTGGCCGGGACTTTGTGGACGCTATGATCGTCAAGGCTCTTGGCAACGGCGCGGTATTCTCCGCGGGGGGCAGTCTGAGCCGGTCAGAAGCAGGAGCCATTTTCCCAGAAACTAAAGGTTTGGTTCGAGGTTTCAATATGTATGGATGTGGCATGTTTATGGAAAACATCTCGGTTCAGGAGGGAAGACCGTGCACAAGGATGCAGTATATAATACATTCAGATCTCAAGGGCTGGTTCTTGCCGGCTGTTGTCAATAACGTTCTTGGAGGTAGCTTCTGCGCTTTTTTTGAATGCCTCATCAATGCGCTTGTCGCTCGGGGATACGATATTGCTGATTCTGGAAGGTAAGAACGTTTATGAAAAGGCTTGGCAATGTAGGCGACTTTATCGTGACCAAAGTCGGTACTGTCGTAAACGCGCTAATTATTCAGCGTGACCTTTGCTGATCGACTTTGCTTCGAAGCTATCACATATAGCAGACACTTGCGAAGGTGGCGTTCTGGGTTTTCACTTCCGACGGCACGGTCATACATGTTAATGGTTCGTCAGCGGATGCAACGCTGCAGGCGCATAGTTTATCTTCCTTGATTGCTCTCCACAATCTGTGAGTTGTTAAGGGGGCATCACAAAATCTCAGGTTAATACATACAAAGGCAAGGGCGTATTGCTTTTACTAGTTGCCATTCGAATTCGCAGCGCTTGTACGGAGTTTCTAGATGTGCATGTCGCGAAAAGTCCAAAGCTACAGCCATGCTTGTAGAGCTTAATCGGTTTCGCTCTGCTGTTCATCAAAGAGTATGTACTCGCTCAAAATACTCATGTTGTTAATATGGGAGCCGTGGTTATAGTTTGATCGCTTATTAAAGATGCAGTCATCGTTCCTCTTTTGCCGCTTTCAAGATATTGCACCTTGCGGAAACGACTGTAACAGTGTCCCTAGCAGCACCATCTTCTCATCGCTGGGTTCCGAAATTATGTACATCGTTAAAGTATGGTTGACGGATGTCACAGTTGCAGTGTTGATAGTGAGTGCCATACGTACTTACACCTTGGGCCATTGTATCGAACCTTGTGGTGTCCTATCACATTTTTTAATCTTGGGTGGCTTGACAAGTGTTGGAGATGTGTTGTCAAACCATCAGAGTGCTATCAACACTAGAAGGAAGAAAGCAACAGCTTATGTATGTGTGTGTGTCGGTGTGCGTTTACAATTGTGTGCATGGGAGAAGTAGAGGAATCACTAGTCTAATACAGTTGGGTTTCCCCTTTAGCGGTTTACGTTTAATTTCCTCTTTTGCCTACGCCGAGGAGCACCGCCGTAGCTTCTTTCCATGGGGCACCTTCAGTATGGCATCGGATGGGCTCCTCGGTAACTGCCTCACCCTCGCTTAGTTGGCTAGGGTATCTATGGTATCACGTTGGTTCCTCCCAATCGTGAAAAGCGTCGCCGATAATTGCGCCGAGTATTTTGACATCAAACGATTATTTGTGATTCGCCTATGCTTTGAACTCGGGGTGGAGCTTAACACTCTAGGCTAGGAACAACTCGTGAAATGCATACATAAGCGATTGATGTAAGGGCCTAGCAAGGTTAGGGCTTAGGGCGGTGATGAGAACGGTGAGGACTGCGGAACTTTGCTCGGGGGGTGGGGGTTACCCCCCCTCTAAGCGTTGGAAGTTCTTTGCGCGGGGGGGCGGAGCCCTCCGTGCGTTGGGAGTCGCCGCTGGGGGGTTAACCCCCCATACCGAAAGCGTTGATGCTAGGGGGAGGGGGGACCAAAAGTCGCCCGCTGCGAGCCGCTGCTCCGAAGAAAAAATCAAAAAAAAAAAAACAAAAAAAAACATCGGTTCCTTAGCTCCCATTATGTCATCCGCCTTCAAAACGACATTTTTTATTCGGTTTAATTTGGCGTAAACCACCCCCAAACGTAAGCCAAAGCGACCCCCCTTGATCATTTTTAATTACACAATTCAACCAACGACTGTGTAAGCCAACGCATGGTACATGCGAACACCCGCATCCAACGAATGAACCGACGCATGCGGGTGCATATTGTTGCATCACAAACGGTCACGATGATGAAAGCACCGAAATACGTCCAGTATAATTATATTGTTGACAAGATACCTCATTATAATTATATCGGGCAACAACCTCCCGACGAGATCCCGATGGGACTTGCACCTTGAGCGTGCAAGGTGCAAGTCCAACAATAAGCATTGTGGCAAGGTGCCCGATCAACATTATAATTAGGGGAATATACCCGTTCGGTATATTCAGGTGTCGGCACGCCGTCGGCACGCCGTAGTGGTAACTCGAAGCCGGCGGGGACACCACACCAGCTGAAGCACCGCCCATGCGCGGCACCACCTGCTGAGGCGCATCGCTCGTCACGGCGCTCCTAGCCGAAAGCGCGCTCACCGTCACGTGATGCTCACCCATGTCGTCGTTGTCCAGAAGGGAGACTTGGGAGAGGTGCACACCCACCTTGTCCTCCATGGCTCTCACCTGACTGGTGAGGCTCTCCAACTCGGATAGCACACCGCTGCCGGAGTCGGAGACCGCGAACCCGTAGGCCGACACGCCGATCCCGTCGGACCCACCGCCTGCGAGCACCGCCGGCGCGCCATCCTCCGCCACCGCCGCGGCAAAAGCCTCCGAACCGTCATCCGACGCCACCTGGAAGATGTGGCACAAAGCCAAGGTGTGCATGGCTTGATCAGCACCCAGCGGGCATGCAATACGCAGCCGTGTCCCCCGTCGCGCACTTACCGCCATACGGGCGCTCCTTCCTGCCGTGATACTTCTTGCCCCCCCCCTCGCTCTGCCGCAACGATGGCAAAGAGGGATGGCACGCATGTTTTCCCTGTCGAAACCAACAGGGGGGGTAGGGCTCGAAATAAAGCCGTCCAAGCCCTTACCGCGCTTGTTCCGCGGAAGAGAGGAAGCCGCACCGCCAGCTTTCTGAAACTTGATGGCCGCTTCGATTTTCTCGAGACGCGTGGTCATCAACTGCCCAAGCACCTCAATCATCATCTCGTCGACACTAGAGTAGGTGGCCCCAGAAACGCCGGGCCCTATACCGCCACTCCCAGCTCCGCCCGTTGTTGCTCTCGCGACACGAAAATATGAGTCGCCAAATTTGCGAGTGTGGACAATGGAACCGGTCGAAGGTCCGCGGTCATGGGGTAGCGAACTCGTACCGCCGCGTAGAATTCGGGGTCGAGCCGCTCGAACAACTTATACTTACGTGGCATTTCAGTCGGAGTCCAATCCTTCGACCGATTATCACGCACACCGGCCGCTGCTCCCTCGCCAGAAGCGGACGCGGGTCCACTACGCGAGCCGGATATCGAGTTTGGCAAGCTCCAGGAGGGACGCAACCCTTGATGAGATCCAGCAAGGCTCGCCTGCCATCCCTGTCGGAGACGGAGTCAGTCCCCAGAAGAAAATGTTCAGCTGCGGAGTCGGACTTCACGACGTAGGCGAGCCGGTGTCGTACAGCAGCTCGTTCACCTTCGGAATAACCTCCTTGGCGAGGTCGTCGAACTCGAAGGACGCCAAATCCAGTCCAGCATAACTGAATTCGTTCCACAAACCGACGACAATCTTCGAGAGCTTCTCGGAGTCCCTGGCGGCCTCGAAGTACTGCTCCTTGCCGTCCAAAGAAAGCTCACGAATCGCCTTTGCTAGAAACTCAGCAGTGCACGAGGGGGAACGCTGCCGACGGTGAAACAACGAACTAAGATAAACTCAGATTATAGACATATATACTGAGTTTGTCACACAAGCTGATCACCGAAGATGACACACTGAATATGACACCTGACTGTACGAACTAGTCAGGGTGTCATTTCCAGCACACCACCTCATCTGAGGTGGACAGCTTGTGACAACACACCACCCTAGCTACTAGGCTTACAGTGTAAGATGCAAGATTGTTAAGCCTAGAAGCTAGAAAAGTCATAAGTGGTCGATGAGAGCTCAAGCAAAAAAAAATGATACTTGATAAAGCTAGAGATCTTGCTAAAACAAAATCTGATCGGTCAAAATTCGTCCTTGCCAGCTAGTGGTGGGCGCTCCCACAGATCTCGCCTGTCTGCATGTGATGGAGAATGTAAAAAAATAAGTCTGCCTGTCGGTTTAGCTTGTAACTCTGCGAGCTGCAAAGGTCTCCTGCCTGTAAATTGCTCGTCTTAATTTGAATAAGCTGCCCGCAAGTGGTGAGAAATAAAATAACATTCATCGGTCCAAAACTACAACAAGTGGTGGAGAATTGTAAAAAAAGGGAGCACCGCCTGTCTGTTTAAGGATTAATAAGACCCATCAGAGTAATCATCGGAAGCTGAGTTCTCAAAATATTCATACTCATCATAAAATCCAGCACCACCAGTGTCGAAAGATGCATGGGCTTCGGCCTCCCAGGCCGCCCACTCTTTAGCAGCGTACTCTTCGTAATTTTCGTTCTCAGGTATAGCATTTCTGACATAGGAAACAGTGCCAACTGAAAAATCATTCTGCGGTAAAAATTCATCCCCAACAGGGGGCTCTAAAACTCCGCCATAAGAGTCGCCCTGGAAACCTGTGTCCAGGGTTTCATCCTTTTCCAATCGATCGGACGAAAAATGCGGAGCGGCCAAGTGACCATCTTGCTCCTCCTCTACTTCCTCACAACTGTCTGAATCATCGTAATACCCAGGGGGGTACTCCGATTCATCCTCCTCACTACTGTCATACTGCTCAAAACGCTGGTCCTCGGATAGGGGGCCGAAACGGAGGCCCAGGCATAGGGGGCGCGTGAATGTAATGAACTTCACGACGCACAGGAGGGGCCTGTGCGTGCGCGCTACTCGCCCTAGGGATACTAGGTGAGGGTCTAGTGGAAGTAATCTGAGTGGAAACTGATTTATTTGCCAAAATTACCGGCGAATCTCCGACGCCTGTTTCACAGAAAGAAATAGCGGAACCCGCAACATCATCGGAAATAGCACCACCAACTTGTGTGCTTTCTGAAACAATAATCTCCAAAATGATCGGCGGGTCTGCGGTCAAACTCTGCTGAGAAATCTGCGGTGAGCTGAAAAGCGCAATAGCCTCGCTCATGGAAGTACACAAAGAGATCAACTGAGACCTCTTGAGAGTCGAGACTCTCGCAAAACCAGTGTCAATAGAATCCAAAAGAGCTAGTAGGTCTTCACTCGAAGAAATCTGAGAAGAATCCATAGAATATAACGAAAATAAGTGTGGAAACAACTCAAGAAAATCCGTAGAGCACCACTCCGTCTAATTCCCTCGCAAACCGCGAGTTCAAAGCTCGAGCGAAGAATCCGAATCTGAGTGAGCCACAAGGCGTGGACACACTCTCCCGAAAGATATGATGAAAATAAATAAGATTCTACGCTAAAATACACAACACGAAAGCGTGAAGTGGTCCCATAACCTGCTAGAAACTCAGCAGTGCACGAGGGGGAACGCTGCCGACGGTGAAACAACGAACTCAGATAAACTCAGATTATAGACATATATACTGAGTTTGTCACACAAGCTGATCACCGAAGATGACACACTGAATATGACACCTGACTGTACGAACTAGTCAGGGTGTCATTTCCAGCAGCCTTGGCCCATTGCCGATGCCGCCCCTTCGCGTAAATCGCGGCCATCTTCGTGTTGTTGTCCTCGAAAAGCTGCCGCGCCCTCAAAATTCCGTCCGGATCGTTCGAGTGTGCCGCTGCTGGAATAGGCACAGGTGGCGTCGAAGGTGTCGGTGAATCTCTGACCGCTGGAAGCAGCCTGATGGAGGCGTCGATGTCGCTGTCCAGCAACAGACGCCTCCTTGCTCTAGTGTTAGCTGCACTCATTTCTCAAAATACCTATGGGAGATCGGTGGTCGGTGCGGTGGATGGACACGTGCCGCTAGCAGTTTGGGAAGAGCGAAAAAATGTACAATGCGGTGCAGTCTCGTTGAGGTGGCGGCGCGGCGGAAAATGTCGAATAACGGCTCGCTAGCGTCGCCGTCCAGTAAGGCACCGTGACGCGCGAAGTCCGGTGTCTCCCCAAGGTGGATCGTAAACTCAAAACAAATTCCTCGCCGCGAGCCTCGCCGTAACGTCAATCTACACCTCAGAGCGCATCTCCCCAAGCCGAAGACGCAACACGCGTCCAAGCACCACCTACTCCAAGCGGCGACGCTTAGCCAAACATGACAAAAGCAGTGAAAAAATATTATCGTGGAATGGGTCCACGACCTAGGGGAATATAAGTACCCGTTCGGTATTCAGGTGTATTATTAGTTACGTAGTTGAGTGCTTAGTGAATACAAACTTAAACTGAAGCAAGAGAAGTGATAACTTAATAACCTAAATCTAAACCCATAACGGTCACACGGACTACTGTACTCGGACACGTACCCTATTCACGATCTCAATCTGGACTCTCTGACTCAGGGGCCTGCCTGTCAGGACTGCCTGGTCAGACCGCTCAGTAACACATAGCGCTGTGTGTGGCAAGGTGTCTGATCAACATTATAATTATACTGGAAGCATTTCGGTGCTGTCATCATACCTCTAGTTTTTTGGAGGCACGGCACCATATCGGCAGCCGCTGGCCCCCGATACGGTCAGGATGTGGGTCCCCACAAAATGTTGACATCCCAGTTGACAGATCGATGACGCCTCTCACTGAAAAACGAGGCTTTTTACTCAGTTTTGAAACCTCCAGGGCTGGCCTCAACGGCGCGCACTGCGCGACTTTTACGCTATTCGTCAGAGCCAATTTTTAATTTCCAAGGGGCAGCTAGGCGCCTAGGGCCGTTTTATAGGCAGCACGCACTTTTCCGAGTTGCACCTCCCGCCGGCGGGGGTGCAGCCAATCTCCCAGTTCATGATGTTCTGCACTGAAACTTACGGGATGGGGAACATCATCCGTGAATTTGTTCACGTTATTCAAGTCGCATGTGCATATGCTTTGTCTTTGGCGGCCACCTCGCGTGGAGTCGCACGCGCTTGTTCGCAGCGCTTGCGGGAGGTTGAGATTCGAACAAGCGCGTGTAATAAATTTCGCTCCCCGCCCGCTCTAATGGTGCACGCTTTCCGTACCCACCCATATGACCTCTTAGAAGCAAATATATGGGTGGGCGCGTCCGCTTCCGATGTGATTGTCGGAAGCGTCGCTTGCGTCAAAATGTCCTCCGCCCGCGGGGTTCGAGCTACGTGATCATCCCGCCATTGGACGCAATTCCTTCGGGATGCTTCATACTAGTCGTGCGTTAAGTAGTAGCATATGACAGTAATAATTGTAGTTCCATGTGTTACGTATATCATGGATATCTGCATTAAAACGTCACTCACTGCAGCAGTTTTTTAACCTAAACGGGCTAAATTATCCGTGCACAACGTTCTCGCAGTTGAGCAGGAAGAAAATTAAGCGTGATCTAACGGTCTGTATTTCGATGACGAATAATGTTGATCGCAGTCCATTTGTTTCATTGGATCGTCTTGGGTACCGTCGTCTTCGAGTTATACAGTGGGGAATTAATTATAAATCTGTCAAGATTGTCACAGTATTTTGTGGAGTATCCACAGGATGTTTATTTTGGCGCCCCCGATAGCGCGATGGTCAGTGAGTGCACTCGACCGCCTCCACAGTGCCGCCTCCGCGGTTCTAGAGTCGGTTATGCGATGAAAGCATCGAAATGCTTCCAGTATAATTATACTGTTGATCATACATTATTATTATATCGGGCAACAACCGCCCGACGAGATCCAGATGGGACTCGAACCTGCGCGCTCAAGGTGTAAGTCCACCGCATAGCGCTCTACGCCACACCGCTAGCTATGTCATCAGATCAGCCGTGGCGCAGAGCGCTATGTGTTGGACTTGCACCTTGAGCGCGCAGGTTCGAGTCCCATCTGGATCTCGTCGGGAGGTTGTTGCCCGATATAATTATAATGTCTAATCAACCGTATGATTATATTGGAAGCATTTCGGTGCTTTCATCATAACGTTAGAACCGCGGAGGCGGCACTGTGGAGGCGGTCGAGTGCACTCACCGACCATCGCGCTATCGGTTGCGCCAAAATAAATATCCTGACCCTATCGAGGGCCAGCAGCTGCCGATATGGCGCCGTTTGATGACATAGCGCTGTGGCGTACACACCGCAAGTCGTAAAGTCATAAAACAGGGACATCGCTGCCCATTCGTGCGCGGCAAGCAGCCGTGCAGCAGCAAATATGCATGTCCTGCAGAGCACACCGTGTCAAACGCGAGTCAGTGCATATCCATCATCAAGTAAAACACGAATTCCCGAACTTTACGGCTGAATACGTGTGCGATGTTTATAAGATTAACTTAACAGCAGCGCACAAAGTCAGCAAAGAGGCGTGGTGTCGCCGCCAAGCCGTGCGCGGAAAGCTGTCGCGGAAAGCCGTCCAACAGCGAATGCGCATGTCCTGTGTGCAGAGCACACCGTGTCAAGCGTATGCCAGTACATACAAAATGAAAAATAATAAAACATTTACGCTAGCAAAGGGGACAAAGTCCTGAGAGTGCAGTATCCCTGCAAAGCAGGCTACTCCCTCTGCTACAGCGCGCCCACAAAAAGGGGCTCAGCCCGCTTGTCAGCGGGGTGTCATACAATTCATATTCGCGAAATAGCGAACGTACAGTCAAACAGTTTGGACGCACGCTGAACCGGCGAATTGATGAAAATCAAAACACATAGCAGTGCACAAAATCGGCGAACGGGGGCATCGCGTTCCAAGCCGTGCGTTGTACGTCGCTATCAGCGAGAGAAGTAGTATTCTTCTAAGCAACTGTCGCAAGTTTGGCAAACTCCATCGGGAGAAGCTAAGAACAGGTTTTTGCCATTCCAGCAAAAACCAGAGTTGAGATTGGCGCGATACGCGATAAGATTCTTTTGCCTTATTTAGATTTGCGACGAGCGTCTAATATTGTGCCCTGAGGCACAGCGTAAGCCGGTATACCTGAGCCGATGTGTGTCACCAAGGGTAATCAGGGATCGACAGGGTGACAGTGAAGTCGGGCTTAAGATTATGGTGAGAATGAGTATCAGATGCCCGGGGGATGACAGTATGACACTATGACAGTACAACAATATGATAGTGCCGTATGACAACCATATTGCCACTCAGTCAGATCATCGGACTACGGTCAAATTCGTATTCAGATTGATAAGACGATAATAATGAGTATCCGTAGATGCGGGGGACGGAGGGAGGGGGTGACAGTGTGACCCGATGACAGTATGACAGTATGACAGTCTGTATGACCGTCACCGGGACTGCCTGTCAACAAGACATCAGAATCGAAGATGTTACATCGAATCAGAAATGGAATGAATCGAGATATGATCGGGTCAGAATCGAACGGTGCATCGTGATATGCCATCGGGTAGTCGGGTCGGTTGACCGAGTTGCCCGTGTTACAAGAATAAATGGATCACTTGAGAAGTGTACGGTCTTCAGAACTCAGATCGTAAATAACGTTTGCACCTAATTAAGCTGGCCCTGTTCCAGTGATATAATGCACAAAAAAAATAGTGTACCTTTACATGTTCAAACAAAAACAGCTTCTGAGTATATAGACTAGTAGCCCGTTACAACTATCGTTATTCTTTCTTGGTAAACCACTCGAGTCTGCATTCGTAACTCCATGAGGCACTCACAAAGTGCCGTTGATAGGGTCCCTGTGCACGTTTAGACTTCTGTCTACTATCTTGCCATCACTGCGTGGACACTATTGGAAGTGGAAGGGCCGTATTGATTTTGAAAAGCTTGCATGCAAACACCATAGATTAGAGCCCTACGATATATATATTAAACGATAAGAAAATAAGTCAAACAGGTACAGGATTGGTGTGTTCGACTGACTCGTCGGATGGACATATGATGTCGGATGACCAAAAGTCGAAAGGAAAAGTGTCATACAAATGTCACTAGTCGCGACATGTCGCGACGGGACGTTTTCGTCTGCGTCTTCGTCTATGAGTATGACTCTACAGTATCCTCTATGTGAACATCGGTGACGGCTGCGCCCATCTGGTATGGCATGTATGGCATTGACATTGGCATTGGCATGGCATCTTGGCATGAGGGACGCCTTGGCGGGCAGCGTGGCATCTGGCATGGCATGACATGACATCGGTGGTTCTGTAAATCTGAAGCGTTGAAAAGAGTAAATATGTTTATTTGTGACGGCCCAAAAGTTCTGTTTGGTCTGAGACGCGGCCCCTTGGATCGTGCGATGAACCAAAACGTAACAAAACGAAATATGCATCCAGGCTACTCACACACACGCGCGCGCTCGCGCGCACACACATATATGTGTTTGTTTCCGCCCCAAAAACAAACTTTTGGGCCACGTTTATAAACGAACATATTCGGCCAAGTTTATAAACGAATATATTGTTCGTGATTTCAACAATTTCAATCAACGATCAAGACACGGTATCGATATCGATTTGCGATCGAAAATGTAATGGCATGTTAATTGTGGAACGAGAGCGCTTATATACGTCCAAAATATCGATAAGTATCATCAATTGTCGGAGTTATCGATAATAACTTTTTTGAGTTATCAAAATTTATCGATAGGTAATTTTGCAACCGACACCTACCCTTTATCCGTATCGATTATGGAATTCTAAATTAAGAATCGATCAATACCGATTTTGTTTAATTGGTCATCGATCGATTCTGATTTATCGCTCGGTAATCGATCACTTCCTTCCATCCCCCCTCCCCTTCCCCCTCGCATTCGGACTGGCATTTTTGCGTGCAACACACCACCCCGGATTGTGAAGCAGTCGGAGTCCTAAACCCTAAACATGTAAGGACTCAGGACTATTACCGAAGTGCGATATTACTAATTAACAAACCAATGCCAGGTATATCAGTTGGTCTAATCTTCTGATATATCAGAATGTCGGTAGATATCAATCCCAATGCCAAAAAAATAGAGGTGTTTGCGGAGGTGTTTGAGGGATTGGCAGCACAGGGCTTGGCTGGGCTGGCAACCCATGAGCATTGCGGGATGGGCGTAAGGGAAACGAGGGTGGCTTAAGAAGGCTGAGGGGTCCTGTTTTCTACTCGCAAGATCCCGAAAGTCCGGATAAGTGTCCGGGTATGTGTGCACATCAATCTTTAAATCCCAGGTATGGGTACATAGTGCAGCCATTATGTTGTAGCAATCTGGTGACTTGGGTTCTGGTTGCCGACGAAATCAGTTCATCGGGCAGAAGGCATTCCCATGAACGGCTGCGGAGTGATCATGGAGATGTATAACATGGAGCACGGATTAGATCACTTGTGCGACTTCACGTGCTAAACACGAGCATACCCACCACTGACGCCACTAGAGGAACGCTGAAATTGTCATCGAAGAACCGATTCACTGGCAGAGACTCCACCAGCGTTGCAGCCAAGGATACGGCAATAATACCGGGCGCAGAGTCGATGACTCCATGCGAAATGTAGCCAAGCGCGTCAAAGTACGCAACAAACCTGTGTCCGCCATCACAACCATACGTTAAGGCATGGGCAACCCAGCTAAGATGCGCATTGAAAGGCAGAGCACAACATGGGAATCCATGGTGGGTACCGTGCACACAGCCAAGACAACTTCATAATTCGAGTCCTCTCGGGAGAATATGACGGAGCAAAAGTGACGCTCAAAGGGAGTTCTACCGCTCCAATCCCCCAAATCTTGGTCCCATTTTGGGGGATTGCAGAGAAGTTTATCACTTTTCCTCTAGAGACGCGTCCCCCCTCGAATTTATGCATTTGAAGCAGTGCCCCCCATTGCACATTGCACGCCTCTACCAGAAACAGTGCTGAGCATCGTGATCATGGGAAACAAGAGGATCTTCTTAGCTACATTCATTGTTAGTGTAACGCACCCTGCAAGGAGAACAACTCCTGAAATGAACATGGCAATACTCCCCGCCCAGCTCTTCCCGGTGTTCCATGGGAGCTGCAACACACACGCCCACACAAGCTGCCTGAGCCAAATCCACTGTATCGCCAACAGCAATGACCTGAACGAGACAAGTCTCCTGCCGCGCATCTGCCAGAGGCTGGACGAGCACGAATGCCGCGAGGCCCGGCAGGCTGCTACAACTCGGGAAGCACATTGGCACACCTCGTCACTGTGAGTCTAGTCTGTTTGTACCCTTAAAAATCCTGAATCATCGGGCGCCTAACACATCAGATCTCTGAGAAGGGTGCCAACCCTATATATATATATATATATATATATTTTTTTTATTTTTTTCACATGCATTCAAGACAATCTGCCCGCATCGAGCAAGCGTCGCCTCATCCCCGAGGCCGTCCGCCCAGAATTTCCAAGTAGCTCCTGGTGGGTTTGGCTGCGCTCCGGCTGCCTCTTGTGTACGCACCCGAGCTCAAAATACTTCTTTTGGGTCATGGTGGAGGGAGCGTACCTTATGGACCTTACCATACCGCCGCCCTACGATGTCAGCGATGCCTGTCGGTGGCACCCAATTGTTCAGTCCATGTGATCAGAGGTGTCTGATTGGTCACTTCGAGTTGTGAGGACCGCCTGATCGGTCCTTCCATGGCATGGGTAAAAAAATGGGGCTAAAGATTATAATTCGCTCTCAGAGGAGGATGCGGCCGAGCTCCTTCATGTCCCCCATCCTTTTCCCACGAGCAACAGCGAACGCTGTGCGGACACTAAAACATGTGCACGCGGCAGTCTCAGGCAGCAGCAGAAGGCACCACCAAGACGCGATCAGTGTCACAGCATGCTGCATGTGACAGCGACCTGAGCTCTACACGCAGCACCGTCCATCCTGCGCCCCGCCAAGAGCTCCTCCCCCCATGCACCCTTCTTGCGCCAAGTCTCCAGCAGCACCCCAGCTACAACTCCTACCCACCTGCACCTACTTGCAACTGCTTCTACCCTGCTTCCCAATGGTAACCCCCCATCCGCTCATGCGCATTACATTCCAAGAGGGTATTAGAGCCAGTCGCACCGTCTCCGCCACACATCAGAGCCAGTGCGGCCATCCCTGGTACGGAGTTTCTCCAGAACACCGCGGTGCACGTGCTCATGATCAAGACGTAGTACAACGGGCCTCGAAGTAACTCCCTAAATCGTGCCCAGCACCCAGCACCAAGCATCCTCAAGGCGAACGCCTTGACGAGAGCCTCGACTTTGCAACAAGCATTTGCGACTCCATATACCCGGCTTCAGCCTCCATAGACCCGGCTTCAGCCTCCATACACCCGTCTTCCACCTCCCAGGACCCCGCTTCAGCCTCCAGAGACCACACTTCAGACTCCACGGGCCCCGCTTCAGCCTCCATAGACCCCACTTCAGCCTCCACAGACCCCACTTTAGCCTCCTTGGACCCCGCTTCAGCCTCCATAGACCCCACTTCAGACTCCACAGATCCCACTTCAGACTCCCTGGACCCCGCTTCAGACTACAGGTTGTCGGGAACGAAGCCTGGGCTATTATTTTCAGTCGGAGCACATTCCAGATGTGGTCATGCGGAAACAGCTGAGGCAAACATTGTCACCTTGGAAGCTACTCAACACACGCGAGGCAGCAGTAGACCTGAGAGGAGTTCTGCAAGCTGAAGGGTCCGGCTCCGAGCAGGCTCTGCCTGCGAGGAGCGATGCAGACTTTAGCGGCGAGGGCATCACTGACCTCGGGTCGCCTTCACGGGAGAGGGAGTTGACAGCTGCCGGGTCGTTCCATACCCCTGTGCCCAGAAGGACCAATCTGCGCACACCGCGAGTCAAAATGAGCCCTATCGCACTCTGCAGGGGTCACACATTGTAGCACTGTCACAGTGATTGAGCTGTTGTCTGTAATGGGTGGCAGCAGCATGGTCTCACGCATTGCGGCGCAGCATCAAGGTTACACAGATCGGGCGACAATAGTGCTTTTTGCGTTTTGCTTCGTGGCGGTATCATGCCGCTGGATGCGCTGAAGGCGGTATACATTGTCCGCATACTAGAAGGAACAGTCCGAACAAACCACACAAGTTTCCGGGTGTGTGCGTGCTGAATCCTTTGATCCCAAGTGTGGGTACATAGTGCAGCTGTGCGTCTACGGCTAATTGGTGCCAAAGGAATCGGTCCAAGGATACGCCACACACGGAACATCATAAAGCCCGCCGACAAAAGCCAGCCCACCGACACTTAGAGGTGCAAGGAGGGCCCAGCCCCCACATCAAATCATAGAAGCTTGCTCGGTGCCCAATCACTCAGACCATGCAGCATGCAAAAGACCACGATTCAAACCCCAATCATTCAGGCAAGGGAGGGATTTGCTCACACCCTTTACCCGTATCCGCCCGGTGAGACGTGGACCTAGCCGGAAAAATCCTGAACACTGCCATATGAGCCACGTGGCAAAGCCGATGGACGCTCCAAGCAATAAGCCACGTGGCAAAGCCGATGGACGCTCCAAGCAATAAGCCACGTGGCAAAGCCGATGGACGCTCCAAACAATAAAGCTTCCCGACATACCAACGCAAAAAGAGGCACACACACTGAACGGCATGAGATCAGCCGACAAAAGCCAGCCCACCATCATCCCAGTGGATGTGAGAAGCAAATCAAGAGCAGGGCCGGGCCGTGACAAGATATCACAAACTCATACATATTCCCAACCCAGATGCAAAGCAGCACGGGAAGATGATACGATGCAACCGTTCATCGCCCAACAATTGTTGGTCTCTGGGTTACGGAGTAAGCGGACCCTGCTGGCAAGCCCCCCAGTGGCTTGCGGTCGATGGATGGGACCCGTTGGTCCATGGTAATGCCATGAATGCAGTCAGATCACACGGCATGGTGACACCCACTCACACGCACATAGTGCAGCCGGTCTTCTGCGGCTATGGGGTGCCAAAGGAGTCGGTACAAGGATAAGCACACACTGAATGGCATGAGATCAGCCAACAAAAGCCAGCCCACCATCATCCCAGGGGAAGTGAGAAGCATACACACACCCACACCATCTTGAGGCCCGGCGACAGATGCCAGCCCACCATCATCCCAGGGGAAGTGAGAAGCATACACGCACCCACACCATCGTGAGGCCCGGCGACAGATGCCAGCCCACCATCATCCCAGGGAAGTGAGAAGCATACACGCACCCACACCATCTTGAGGCCCGGCGACAGATGCCAGCCCACCATCATCCCAGGGAAGTGAGAAGCATACACGCACCCACACCATCGTGAGGCCCGGCGACAGATGCCAGCCCACCATCATCCCAGGGGAAGTGAGAAGCATACACACACCCACACCATCTTGAGGCCCGGCGACAGATGCCAGCCCACCATCATCCCAGGGAAGTGAGAAGCATACACGCACCCACACCATCGTGAGGCCCGGCGACAGATGCCAGCCCACCATCATCCCAGGGGAAGTGAGAAGCATACACACACCCACACCATCTTGAGGCCGGCGACAGATGCCAGCCCCATCATCCCAGAAGTGAGCATACACGCACCACACATCTTGAGGCCCGGCGACAGATGCCAGCCCACCATCATCCCAGGGAAGTGAGAAGCATACACGCACCCACACCATCGTGAGGCCGGCGACAGATGCCAGCCCACCATCATCCCAGGGAAGTGAGAAGCATACACACACCCACACCATCTTGAGGCCGGCGACAGATGCCAGCCCACCATCATCCCAGGGAAGTGAGAAGCATACACGCACCCACACCATCTTGAGGCCCGGCGACAGATGCCAGCCCACCATCATCCCAGGGGAAGTGAGAAGTATACACACACAATGGGCGGTGGGGTGAGCATGAGGACCCGGGTCCTGATTGAGGGGAGCGGGCGGATGCAGGTGTCGAGGCCTTTGGCCCCACAGGGCGCAGGCATCTTGGGTTCCAAAGGGGAAGAAACCTCAGGGAGCGCAAGCATATCACAATGAGTTCATTGTATTTGCATCGTTGTCCGTGTCTTTAATCGTACAGCTGATCTGTTTGGTAGCGGTAACGGCCCTGCCGATAGGGTTTCTTAGGGTTTCCTTACAATGTTGAGCTCATGAGAGCTGCAGCGACCCTAGACAGTCAGTCTTCACATCACAACGAACTCCGCAGAGCTCAGATTCCAGAATTTCTAAAGGGTGCCTGTCCACTCTAGTTCTTGGGTGCATATGCCGTATCACATCGTCCAAGTCCACTTACTCACACACTCAGAGACGTGAGGAGAGTCCGAAGGCTCAACCATCGCACCAAGCACGACAAGAGTATTTCCTGTGACCAGTCACTCATCCCGTGCGACGTACACCAAACCATGGTTCAAACCCCAGTCATTAAGGTAGGTGCGGTATTTGACCACACCCTGTACCCATTCGCCCCATGGCATTCTTAAATCCTGAAGCCCTCCGCCTCAAGGCACCCCAACCAAGCGAGTATCCGTCCAGTGATACATGGACCGGGCTGAAAGAGGTCTTACATACGAGATGAGTGTGCAGGAACAGGGCGGGACGGTGACAAGATACACTTCCCAGCCAAATACGCTCCTGTGGGGCCGTCACGAGTCCAGCCAACGCTACAATACAGGTCCTCTATGGGAAGACACCACGCACACATTCGTATGGGAAGACACTACGCACACATTCGCGGAGGCGTGAGGAGCGACCGAAGGCCCAACCACCACTTCAAGCATATCACGACAAGAGGTTGCATGGTGTCCCATCACTGATCACATGCAGACGAACGTGTTTCGGACTCCAAACATTTAGGCAGGAGAGGGCTTCCTTATGTTTTGTGACAACCTCGGATCCTGAGGTCTCCCGTCTCGAAGTTATTCAAGCAAAGACGCTATCCGCCCGGTGTGACTCGCACACACACACACTTCGAGACGTGAGTCGTGCCCCGAGGCTCAGTAACGTCACAGAAAGCAAGCGGATCACAACAACAACGTGCTCGGTGCCCAGACACTCGTGCTATGCAACAAGCGCACGACCGCGAATCAAAGTTCAAATATTTGGACCGGTGAGACACTCGCCCACTAACACACACTGAACGGCAAGAGGTCCGCCGACAAAAGCCAGCCCACCATCATCCCAGTGGAGTGAGAAGCATTCAGGAACAAGGCGGGGCCGTGGCAAGACACCATTCACTTCGACACATCCCAAACCAAGCGCAGAGCGAACGCGAATCACAGCCGAAAATGTGGGGTAGCTGGAAGCTCATCCAGCTTTGCCCACTCACAAACACTGAATGGCATGAGATCAGCCAACAAAAGCCAGCCCGCCAGCCTCCCAGTGGATGTGAGAAGCAAAACAGGAGCACGGCGGGGCCGTGATAAGATACCACCGACTCATACATATTCCCAACCCAGATGCAAAGCAGCACGGAAAGATGATACGATGTGACCGATCATTGCCCAACAACTGTTGGTCTCTGGGTTACGGAGTAAGCGGACCCTGCTGGCATGCCCCCGAGTGGCTCACGGTCGATGGATGGGACCCATTGATCCATGGTAATGCCATGAATGCAGTCACACCACACGGCATGGTGACATCACCCACTCACACTCACACACATCTTGAGGCCCGGCGACAGAAGCCAGCACACCAACATCAGCATACACATACCCACATCTCGGCGCTTGGCACACTCCGACAGAAGTTTCTAAAGAAGCGGTACACGAATGCGTGGGAACAGAGCGAGCAGAACTTCACCTGATACCATTAAAGAGCGGTACAACGGCGGCGATAAATCTCGCATTGGGCGCCTCACTGCGACACGTATCATCTCGGGTGAATAACATGTTCTATAGCATGTGAAACACGGTTGTTCCGTGAAGAATCGGAGGGTGTGAAACGTGCTCTAGCGGCACTTCAAATGAGGCCATGTGAGGCCATAAGAGGGTGTTACGTAGTCGCGATACCTAAAGAGCGGCCATGTGAGGACGAAGAGGGTGCCAGAAGTGATATGCACCAACTTACGGCTAAGTTTCTGGCAACAGTCCGCTCCCTCCCCATCAGGACAGTCGCGTTAAAGCCTTATGAGGCGTTTCAAAATGGCTATGGTGCAAGTCGGAATCCAACTAGTATGTGGAAAGATAACGGGGTGGTCACTGCAGGTCGAAAACTTGACACGCGTTCTGCTCGCAGCAGTTGACTTATTCTGACGAGGAGTCACCCTCGAACTGAAAATTGAAACGGGAGGGAACACCTGGGACAGCACGCCTTCCTTGGTAAGCTTCTTGAACAGCCGTATCCACACCAACGCAGCAACCGCGACGAAGGCAGCGATGGATATGTCTTGACTCAAAGAGTTTGAGCTGATTGCAACCGTTACGGCTGAACGTCGGATGGTGTCAGAAAGACTATATTGAAGTTTTATGGAAGTGCGACACTTGGAAGCACAACTCAGAGTGATGAAATCCTAACTCACCTTGGGCTAAGTCTTCATTCCCTGCGCACGCAGCAACACGAGGACGAGACGGAAACTTTGGAGCTTTGCGATTTCCTTGAAGAATGCATGGCGGAAGAGAAGTTGATCGCTCGTTCTTCCGGCGGAGCGATGTGTGTGGGGGTGCTCTCGCACTGATTACGCCGTGCACCTGCACGTAATGATGTTCGAAGATACGACAGAGACATATCCTGCGGGTAAGTGAACGCTATGTGCGTACAAGGACTTTCGAGAGAAGGGGAGCGGAATTTTAAGTGTAGAGGCTATCCTTAAAGGGCATACGAACAAAGACACGCGCAGTGCTGAGTCAGGATATTTCTGAGCGGTCAAACCTTCACGTTCGAGGTTCCAGGAAGGCGCTTTTTCGCAGTTGAGGGAGACGAGGTTCGAATGTTTCGGTGTCGAGGCAAAATAGGTTCCCCTACTATGTAATTTGTGCCGCGAAAAGATGTGGCGGTCGCCATGGCGTAATCAACACAACTTCGGCGAAACAGTCGCAAGGATCAGGGACTAAAGTGATATCCCTAAAAGAGTACCCAAAGCAATACTGTTGCAATATCCTGGAAGGCTGCAATGTCTATCGCGAGAGCTACCGGCAAGCGAAGGAATTGTCTAGATTCTTGACAAATTTGATTGAGGGTATCGCCCTCGATCATATTCGACACCTGAGACGTCCTGACGTGAGACCAGACCGGACTTATTAGGATTAGCTGAGCGACCCGCCTGCCCTGTTGTGTTCGCACTCGACTGTCGTGTGTCACATCGAGGTCAAGCGTATGTGCTATTCGTATCGACTACTCACGTGTCACTATCTGTCACATCAATGTCAGCCGTTACGAGTCCAGAGATCCCTCCATCGTCGTCCGATGAAGATGGTGCTTTTGAGGGTGTCGTCGTCGGACAACAAGAGCCTCGAGCTGTTTATGCTGTTGCGTCTTGCGTGTCGCATGCACGATGCAGATTTATCCGTTACAGTATATAAAACTGCGACACAGTTCACAGAATCGCCTACTTCAAGTCAGGTAGCATGAGAAGGCCAGATTGAGATATAATCGATGGAAGGCATGATCATCTATTGGACAGCCCACTGAACGAAAGCCACGTCATAGATTTCCTTTCCATTCTCCACTTCCCAGTGATAATTTAGAATTTATTAATTTAAAATATAGAGTTTCCAGCTCAAATTATTGCTGGCGTGGGAAAGAATCCTGCAAATCTGTGTTCTAATTCTCGGTTCTGTGTACTGTACTGTGACACTGTCACAGTGTCAAATGTGAAGTCTGAAGTGTGTTCTCCATTCTGAATTCTCCGTATGAAATTTGGGGGAGGCGGAGGGGGCCTGGAGACAGTAATAATTCAAATCTATTTTCTTAAGATGAAAGATCTACATGTATAGATGTTAAGATCGACCATGCCGGTGCGAGCGAAATGCTATCATGTTATATCCTCAACTGTTACAGTACAACAGTAGGGGGTCACTGTTAGGTGAGAATTTCGTCGATTAGCATTTCCATTTGCTATGAAACGATGCGATGGCTTGCGTTGGGGAGAAAACTCTATCCAGATAAAACAGAAGGACACTCCACGACGGATGGTGTTGTAAAGCGACGAGATTTCAGACATCGATTTTGCACTTCCACGCCTCTGCAAGTCCGACCGAAGCTGCACGTGCAACGGAAGCACTCATCCGATTATCATTTTGCCGAATGAAAGATCAATGGTCTCGCTCAATGCTACGATATACCGACAAGCTGACTTTTGGGCTTGTCGCGGCTGCAGCAACCGCGTACTATTTTCTGGGTGCAGACGGCAAAGGTTGGCCAGGTTCACAGAAAGAGGAACCAAAACCGCGCTGAACATAACAAAATCAAATCATAACAGCTTCATCGTGCGCACCTCGAATGAGCTGTTTCCGCCAAAGGCCACCGTGAGGCGAGGCTCTTGGGGCGTTTCGGCAAGCAACACTGAGGCACCAGCAATCGATTCCAAGCCCATAGTTGTAGTCGGGAGTATAAACGCCGACATTGTCGTCGAGGTGGACCCCTCCCTTTCGATATCTCACGTTCGGTGCGCTGTATTGTTCCCGTGTATACCATTCAGTCATAGCGTGCTGAGATTTTGTGTCGTTCTTTACTGCAAATGCTAAATGGAAATGCTCTTCTCACGCCGGCTTTGTCTACGTCACGACCCACGCTTCACCTTTTCTCAGTCCATAGGAATAGAGCGTAATATATGCCGGTTCTTCAAGCTGGCGTATTGTGTTACGGTTCTTCCTGCTTCCGTCTTTGGGATTAATACTCGCTACTCTCCTCAAATTTCCACCCCACTCTCCACGTCAGCGACCCAGTACCTTCGCTCCTACCAGTACGATTAGTTTTTTAATTGCTAATTCTCGAGCTTGACTTCACGCGAGCGTGGAACGAACGTTACAATACAGCCTGCCTCCAAGAACGTCGGCTAGGTGTCTCTGCGCAGGTGGATCGGCTGCCTAAGAAAGGCGAAACCTTGAGTGCAACTGGCGGTGGAAGCGTGATTCCCGGTAAGACTGCCAGGCTGAGGATATTCTCTCGCTTCCGGGTGACCGCTAGGATTTCGAGACTCCCTCGCTGCCGGTTCACCACTAGCGTGAGGATGCTCGTGGTCTGGTTTAGGGGAGCTACGCACCTGCAATATCGGTGAAGTTTAAAGAAAGGTCAGGATCCGATAGAGCACCACGCACGGTTTTTTTTTCAGGATGCTCTCATCCCTCATTAGTGCGCCTGTTGTTGCCAACCTCGTCGAGTTTAGATGCGATTCGGTTTTTCCACCTTAAGCACGACTGCAGGGGGGAACATTTTCAGACATTTTGTCCTGCCTTAAAGTGCTGATTTCGGTGTTCTCGTCGTAAGGAAATTCTGCTGGGGTTGAGCTTTCAACCTTCTTCGCCCCCCATCCGGTTGGAGAGCACTCGTCGAGGTTGAGACACCTCGGTGCCCGACGTTTTGAGAGCGGTTGCTGCAGGGGACAGCCTGTGCGGCTCCTCCGCCCGCACCCACCTCTTAGAGCACTCGTCGCGACCGAGATGCTTCGGGCTTACCCGCTTGAGCACGTTTGCCGCCGGCCGCTGCAGGTGGTAAGGGAGCTAATCAGGCAGCAGCCGCAGCTCTCCTGGCACCCAACCCGACATACATGGTTGGTCAGGTTCGAAGCTAGCTGCGCCTACTTTCCCATTTTTCTTTCTGACTTCCTCTGTGGACCCCGCTTTCCCAAGTCAGCGCTTCGTTAGCTCCCATCTCCAGTGTATGTGCATCGTGACGAACGACTAAATCCAGTAACTGCGGATGCAACTATGGATGACCCTCAGGTCGGGCGGGATGCGTACGGAGAAACTCTTAAAACAGCTCTCTCGAGCTGCAATGTTCACTTGACCCACGTGGTGTGCCCCCACGCCTGCCACGTTCCTGGAACTTTGCTGCCGACCCTGTTTGAGGCCTTGACACTGGCTCCAACGCTCATCAGCCGCTTTCCACCTTCTGTCGCCGTGCTCTGCGAGGAACCTGCGCCGAGGCTTGCAAGTGAACTCAATCCGTCCCGTCCTCAACATCACAGGTTGAAGTGGAGCAGCCTTCTGGCCAAGCAATCGTAATGCTGCAACCAGATGGTAAACGGATGTTTTGTCTCCTTCGCCCCCCCTTGGTTTCTCTCCCTCGCCTTTTTCTCAATCTTTAAAGCATACCCAGTCGTGATCACTTACTGCCTATAAAGTTGTGTGTCGTTCCCTGTATTATTGTGTGCTACCATAAATTACTGCTATAGCCCGACCCTCACACATGGAGCTATAGGGTTTTGGGGTGGGTATTGAGGTAAGCCAAGTATGTGTGATTACTCGTCGCGGCTTCCCAATTATGAAATTTGAGCCAATATTAGCACTTGGCTTACACAAGGGTAGCCAAAAGTTGTGCAAAAATATGTACGCCTTGGTCCCCCGCCCCCGACTTCTTGTATGACCACATTTTGAGAGAATTCGCACAAACTTTCCCATCCCCAAAATATAAAGTTTGTATCGCACCCAAGCGCTCAGTTTGCTTCAACATGGGAGGTTCCTCTTCGTCCACCTTCGTATCAAAATACAGCCAAGACGAAAAGACACACGCCCTATCGAATGGGAAGTTTGCAAGATTGTTTTTTGGTAGTCTGAGTACCTAAAACGCATTTAGGTGTAGTGATAGTCAAACTCCTTTTTAGAAGGGGCTGGTATAATGGGATTTTAGGCTCGCGCTGACCACTCTTAGCGGGGATCATGATCTTCTCAACTGATGCCTCCAGAAAGGATATTTGAGAGGGCTTGTACACTGATGGTCCTGGAGGTATTTTGCATTCCAGGTGATAACAGCATCATTATTATCGGAGCTGCCAACCGGGCGTGGGAGTCTCCAAGCGACGAAGCTCTGTCTGCGGTTGCTGGTGCAATGCTCCGCCCGCCTCTCCGTTCCTCTCTATTACTTGCAGACCCTGCTATGAGGCGGAGCATTGCGTGCCTCGTGGCGTCGTGGTGCAGTTGGCTTTGAATCAATGGCGGCACCCGAAGACTTTGCAGTTCTTTTGTGTCGGCCTCCAATGGCGCTCCAATAACCGCCAGCTCCCATACTGGCACCAAGTATAAACGACGAGTCAATTTTATGTTTTGCGGGAGCTGTCAGGGTGAACAGTTTGGGAATATGCCTGGTTTATTGGACATAGGGTTGATTGATAAGGGGTTGGCTGGGGTTTCTGAGGTATGGATGCAGGCGCTGGTGCTCTTCTGCTGCAGCGGTGAGAACGCCCGTACAGAACCTCCCTCACTCTGCGTGCCTGCATTTGCATCCTGGCCAGGATGCACTGTTCACCTCACCTCACGTTACTGTATACACGAGGGTGAGATCTGGGGTGTTGACCTCACTTTACTGTATACACGAGGGTGAGATCTGGGGTGTTGATGTGTTGACCTAACATTGCTTTATACACGAGGGTGAGAGCTCGGCCGTTGACCTCATGCGCTTCCTCCAAGAGGGTAGAGCCTCACTTTTAAGGTTGCCATAGTCTTTGTATCGTGAAGAAGCTTTTGCCATGCTACAAGGTGGCATACACGACCAAATCTGGTCTATGCAGTGCCTGCAGTGGCGCTTGCCATCACCTAGATCTCCCTCACTTCCCCACGCTTGTACCTGCAGTTTTCACTGCTTCTTTTTCAACTGTGCGCTGGGGGAGTTGTTGAGACGGGATGTGGGTTTCCCAGGGAGGTGCCGGAGGAGGTGAACCTGGCAGCGGCCAGAGTGGCACGGGACGCTGGAGTGCTGGTCGTGCTGGATGCCGGTGGAGAGGAAGGCCCTCTGCCAGTCGAGCTGCTCTGCCTGGTGGATGTGCTCAGCCCGAATGAGACTGAACTCGCTCGACTCACTGGTGCCCTGCCCGTCCCCCATCAAATCTCTGCCCTTTTTCTTGCTTCAGCCGCTGCCTTGTCCTGCGTATCCAAAGCACAATCACAAGATCTGGCATCCTGTTCCATTCAATTTCACTATGGCCATTTCATGTTGCTTTGCCAGGGTACCAAGCACGCTCCCTGCGAGTCGTGTGTGCAGGGCCACCCAGCATGCTCCCTGCCAGTCGTGCGTGCAGGGCCGCCAAGCATGCTCCCTGCGGGTCGTGTGTGCAGGGCC